>SZWC01004241.1:109579-124921 GCA_023375785.1 Penium margaritaceum
AGGATGGCAAAATCTGGTCAGAGAGTGTTGCAATAGTTTTAGCCTCAATTGACTGGGAATGAACATCTTGATCAAGGCTCACAGGCAGTGGCATTTTATAGCCACTGATCTAAGCTTTCCAGAACACCAAAGCATGCCAGATTTGAAGCTTCCTAGCAGATTCTATGGCTTCTAGAGTGCTCCTTGGTAGGCTGTCCTTTTCCCACCTAGGAAGGCATTTCTTCCCTCCTCTAGAAGCTTCTGCCCCTTCCTAGATTCCTCAGCTTGCTTCTAGTAGGAGGGAAGGCGTCCAGAAGACCAAGACACATCTAGATGCCTTGTAGGACAAGTCACCCCTTCTAGAAGGTGTGCCACCTTCCTGGACCCTCACCTGGCCTTCTAGAAACTTAAAGAGTAACTCTAGAGGTTGAGCTAGCTTCGTGGCATCTATCTTCCACCTCCCTTGAGGCAGGGCAGAATTTCATCTTGTGGGACTTGAACCCGGGCCCCTGCCTCTAGAGGTGGACACCATTAACCACTAAGCCATTAAGGCTTGTGTTTTTAGTGTTCCTTTTTGGAGTCACTCCTGCCATGGTGAGGAGCATCATTCCAACACCACCACATGGATGTCAAGACGACATTCCTGAATGGTGACTTGGAGGAGGAGATCTACACAGAGCAACCGGAGGGATTCATCATGGATGGTCAAGAGCACCTGGTTTGTAAGCTGTAGAAGTCGTTGTACGGCCTCAAGCAAGCGTCGCCTGCTTGGAACCAAAATTTGGATGCGGCGTTGTAGTACATGTAGTTTGAGCGCACTGAGTGTGACCATAGTGTCTATTGTTGGCAGAATGAGCATGAAGTCATCATCATCATCGTGTATGTTGATGACATACTTCTCCTTTCCAATAGCATGTCCGGACTACAAGAATTCAAAGTGGCGATGCAGGAGTGCTTCCACATGTCTGATCTTGGCGCGGCATCATATCTCCTTGGCATCCAGATCACGTGTGATCGCAAATCACTCTCTCCTTAGTGGAGCAGAGCCGCTACATCAAAGACGTACTACAAAGGTTCGGCATGACTGAAGCAAAACCCATCGGCACACCGCTTCAGCCGTGGCAATACCTCGTGAGCTTCAGTCGAGAAGTAAGTGCAGCTAAGCGGGAGAAGTACCAGAGCGTCGTCCACAATCTTATGTACCTGATGGTGGTAACCAGGCCGGACCTCGCACAGGCTATGAGTGTTGTGAGCCAGCACATAGCGAATTCCGGACCTGAGCACCAAAAGACGGTGAAGCAGATCTTCCACTACCTTGTTGGAACCATCAACATCAGCATCGCCTACAACGGCACCAACAGCGGCATCATTGACTATGCAGACGCAGATTAGGCTTTAAACCCTGAGCATCGCAAGTCCATCTCTGGACATGTCTTTCTCATGAATGGGAGTGCAATAAGCTGGTGCAGCAAACGACAGGTGGTTGTGGCAACCTAAGGCACAGAAGCTCAGTATGTGTCCCTCAGCTTTGAAGTAGAGGAAACAATTTGGCTCCAAAGTCTCATGGTGCAGATGAGTAGGAGTGCAGCAATCCATGTTCTTGTGCGCGTCGACAACGAGAGCACGATCGCACCTGCCAAGAATCCAAAGCACCATGTACGCACCAAGCACATTGACTTTGCCTATCTCTCCATCACGCACATGGTGCAAGAGGGTGCTATCAAGCTAGAGTTCACTCAAACCAACAAGCAGGTCGCTGATTTCTCCACCAAGCCAATGTCCTGTGAAAACAGCAGTTCTGCATGAACGCATGTGGACTGAGCCCACTCTGACCACGGCAAAGTGGGAGATTGTTGGAAAAAGGGCCATCCGGCTCAATTTCAGGTCCACAAGAGCAAGTTCCAAGAAATTCATACATGTGTGCTCCGATCGAAAATCCAACTTCACCATTGAAATATCAGGTGGGAAAACTTCTACGGTCTATGTTTCAAGCCGATCCAACGTTGGGATTGGGAGACATGAGTTTTTGATATCTTTGTGTCATCGACCGCCGTTGTCGGGGTGACCATGGGCAAGGGCTCCATGCCTTACCTGAAAAAAGAAAAAGGCAAGAGGTCCACGGTCAAGATCTGATGGGAAAAATATCCAAAAAGGTCCTAGATTCTTGGGTTGCCTTGTCAGAGTGTGCTCACTAGGAAAAAGGTACATGTCCTTACTTTTGAGGTGAGGTGAGATCTTTGTGTGCTAGCCATGGACACATGGCGATTCTCCATGGGATTGTGGGTTATGGGACCACTAGGAGTGTGCCATGAGAGCATTCTCTAGCTCTCTAGGTCGTGTGTGAGTGGTGAGCCTGATTGCTAGGCTGATTTCCTCTCTGGTGTGAAGTTATGGACTCTAGTGTGTGAGCCTTAGCCTCCATGGCTAAGTGGTGTGGCTTGTGAGAGGGCTCACTTATCCAAGCTCTAACTCTATATGTATCCCACTATTTTGAGTGATTCAACTACCATTCTTCAGCACAAATCATGCCCTTTTAGTCCCACATGCTTGCTGCTCCAAGGTCACCTCTCTCCTCCAGCTACAATAGTAGAAATTGAGACAGGCTGAAGACTGTCAATGGTAAGCTCATTACGCAAGATTACATCAGATTCTTATAGCCTGTGATCGGAGCTTTTCAAAGCATCTAATCACACCCAAAAAGGAGCAGTAGAGCCCTTGCTACGGCCGTTGAAGTAACCCATGGTAGAGGCAGCCACCATGCCCACAAACGGGAGGGACGTGAGGCGCTTTGACAGTAGCTTGTTGAAGCGCCCTTCCTGGCCCTCCAACATGGGGAGAGGCTTGCCCAGGTCCATGAGACCTCCCATGTCCCTTCCTTTATGGCGCACGTGCCTCTCAAGCTCATTTAGTTCAAACTCGGACCACTGGTGGTGGAATTATCCCGTCTCCAATCACGGACACCCAGATTCCACCCACCTACTACCCGAACTTTGGATGGTACAAACTTTCTGAATTCTTGACCAAATCGAGCAACTAAAAGCTCATAATTTCATGGGAAAATCAAAGGAGTCCAAACGTGTAATCAGATAAGACTGTTGGACTGAGGGTGAGTGTGCACCCTAGAGGGTCCCTAGCAGTGGCTGGTTCACACCACCAACCCTTTTTGGAGAGACTGAAACTGTGGAGGCAACTAGTTCCAAGGATGGCAGAAAACTGGTCAGAGAGTGAGGCAATAGTTTTGGCCTCAATTGACTGGGAATGAACACTTTATCAAGGCTCACAAGCAGTAGAATTTTATAGCCACTGATCTAAGCTTTCCAGAACACCAAAGCATGCCAGATTTGGAGCTTCCTAGCAGATTCTGTGGCTTCTAGAGTGCTCCTTGGTAGGCTGTCCTTTTTCCCACCTAGGAAGGCATCCCTTCCCTCCTCTAGAAGCTTCTGCCCCTTCCTAGATTCCTCAGCTTGCTTCTAGTAGGAGGGAAGGTGTCCAGAAGACCAAGACATCTCTAGATGCCTTGTAGGACAAGTCACCCCTTCTAGAAGGTGTGCCACCTTCCTGGACCCTCACCTGGCCTTCTAGAAACTTAAAGAGGAACTCTAGAGGTTGAGCTAGCTTCCTAACATCTATTTTCCACTTCCCTTGAGGCAGGGCAGAATTTCATCTTGTGGGACTTGAACCCGGGCCCCTGCCTCTAGAGGTGAACACCATTAACCACTAAGCCACCTTGGCTTGTCTTCTTGGTGTTCCTTTTTGGAGTCATTCCTGCCATGGTGAGGAGCAGTACTCCAACAATCTCCCCCTTGCGCATCACCCATGGCAGTTTTCCATGCTTAATCTGCAACTCAGGAGCCTTTCTCCTCATGCGAGGCGAGCTTACATTTTATTGCTCCCTCTCACTCAGCCCCATCCTTCTTGTGCAGTGCCACATTCACGCTCCTCTTGCCTGAAGAAGACTTGTGCGAACCCTGTCCAGATGCCCTTGTCGGCATCGTATGTTTTTTTCCTTCTTCGCACACGGTTGCTCGTGCGGGGCTCTTGAGGCAGTTGTTATTGTTGCTGTCCCCTTTTGGCGCCATCCTCTCCGAACGCCTGCTCCCCCTCTCTTGGAGACCTTGGAGACATTTGTCGACTCCCCACCTCCACGTCCATCTCCGGTGCTTCGGATTCCTCATCTGAACTGGCCGGAATAAAGTCTGCCGCTCGCCCATCCCTTAGGCGATGCTCTCCGGTTGGTGGTGATGCGAGGATGTCACCCTCATTCACGTCCTCCGGCGTCTCCCCCTCAAGGAGTGGCATCCACTCCCCCCTCTAAGAAAGACCTGCCTCCTTGTCTGTCCAACGGCTTTTCTTGTCGAACGTGACGTCGCGACTCCGCACTATCAGCTGCCTCCTTGGGTCAAAGAGCCAGTACGCCTTGCTTCCGCTCTCATATCCAAGGAAAATACACCGGCGGGTACGCGGGTCCAGCTTGCTCCGTCCCTCACGTGCCTGCACCATTGCATGTGCAACACAACCAAACGTGCGGAGGTGACCCACCGCCGGCTACCTCCCGCTCCACAATTCTTGTGGCGTCTTCCACGTCTTGCTCTCCTTGTCCTTCAGCATCTTGGTCGGTATGAGATTCATGATGTACGCTGCTGTCCTTGCCGCCTCCGCCCAATACCGTTGTGTAAGGTCGGCGTCGCTCAACATGGATCGCACCATGTTAAGGATTGTGCGATTCGCTCTCTCTACGACGCCATTCTGTTGTGGGGAGTGTGGAGTTGTTTTCTGCCACTCAATCCCCTTGCTCTTCATCCACCCAAGGCACCCCGCATATTCACCACCGTTGTCACTCCGGAACGCCTTCACCTTCAACTCTGTTTGCCGCTCCACATCAGCCACAAACTCNCATCGATGAAGGTGAGGAAGTAGCGAGCTCCGCCGATGGAGCTCTCAAGCGGTCCACACACATCTGTGTGTACCACGGCCAGTTTTGCCGATGCACGCGTCCCCTTGGCGACAAACGGCTGCCGAGTTGATTTGCCAATGATGCATGGCTCACACACGGTCTCCTTGGTTCCATCAAGGCCGCTGATTTGGAGACCCCGCACCACTTCCCTCTTAGCCATCTCCTTCACTATCGATGGAGAAATGTGGCAGAGTCGGCGGTGCCATAGGTCCAGGTCTCCTCCATCCTTCGTTGCAAGATTGGCAGAGTTGGACCCCACCCGGCTGCTGAGGATCTTCGCGCGTAGCAGGTACAAGTCGTCCTCCCTCTTGGCACCCTCTTTGCGGATGACGGCCTCCTTCTTTGTGAAGAGCACCTCAAGTCCCTTGTCGGTAAGGCGGCTAACGGAGAGCAGGTTTTCCCCAAAGTTGGGCATATGCAGCACATCGTAGATTGTGCTCGTGACAGGTTTGCTATCCACAATTGACTCAATGCGGACGTTACCCTCACCGGCGGCCACCTCTGTTTTTCCATTGGCCACCGTCATGCGTCTCTCCGAGGCGCCGTAGGTGACAAATGCCGCCCTGTTGCATTGCGTGTGGCGGCCTGATCCGGNCGTAGTGGCCCTCCTTGCCGCAGTTGAAGCACTCCCCCTTCTTGTCACCCTTCTTGGTGCCCTGTTTGGCACCCTTCCACTTGTCGCCTCGGCCTCCACTTTGAGGATGAACCGTGTAAGCTGAACTTGATGCCGCTGCACTCTCTCGACCGCCACGTCGCATCCACTCATTGCGCACGTACACAGCAACCTTCGGGTACTTCAGCTCGTCGGAAGGCCAGCCACCAAGGATTGTGATCATGGGACTCCAACTGTCTGGCAAGGCTAGAAGGAGGATCATAGCTTGCAACTGAGAGTCGACCTCCCAATCCGTGGCTACGCACTCCGCTGCGAGCGACTCAATCTGCTGCATCATCTCCATGATGTTGTCGCCTTCGTTGGCTCGGAGGGTGACGAGCCGTTTGAAGATGAAGAGTTGACTGGCAAGGTTTCTTGACTGGTAGATGGAGTAGAGTTTTGACCATGCGTCTGCGGCCATGGTGCATCCTTGGATGTGCCCAAGTTGTGGTGGGCATAACGCGGACACAAGGAGCGCCTTTTTGTTGTGCTTCTTGTATGCCTCCTTCACCTCAGCCGTTGCAGTCTTTGGCGGAGCAGTCTCATCACCTTTTACAAGCTCAAGCAGTCCCTTGTTGTCGAGGAAGACCTCAAACTGCCACCTCCACAAGGCAAAGCCTGTCCCATCAAACTTAAGGACAGCGCGGCTGCTCTCTTGCTCGCTGGTTGCCATGTCTTGTTGTTGGAAGCGTGAAATCAAGCTGGCTTTGATCCCCTTAGAGGCGTGGGCCCATAACCCTTTGTTGGCCTGAGGGTGAGTGTGCACCCTGGAGGGTCCCTAGCAGTGGCTGGTTCACACTACCAACTGTTTTTGGAGAGACTGAAATTCTGGAGGCAACTGGTTCCAAGGATGGCAGAAAACTGGTCAGAGAGTGAGGCAATAGTTTTGGCCTCGATTGACTGGGAATGCACACTTTATCAAGGCTCACAAGCAGTAGCATTCTATAGCCACTGATCTAAGCTTTCCAGAACACCAAAGCATGCCAGATTTGGAGCTTCCTAGCAGATTCTATGGCTTCTAGAGTGCTCCTTAGTAGGCTGTCCTTTTTCCCACCTAGGAAGGCATCCCTTCCCTCCTCTAGAAGCTTCTGCCCCTTCCTAGATTCCTCAGCTTGCTTCTAGTAGGAGGGAAGGTGTCCAGAAGACCAAGACACCTCTAGATGCCTTGTAGGACAAGTCACCCCTTCTAGAAGGTGTGGCACCTTCCTGGACCCTCACCTGGCCTTCTAGAAACTTAAAGAGGAACTCTAGAGGTTGAACTAGCTTCCTAGCATCTATTTTCCACCTCCCTTGAGGCAGGGAAGAATGTCATTTTGTGGGACTTGAACCCGGGTCCCTGCCTCTATAGGTGAACACCATTAACCACTAAGCCACCTTGGTTTGTCTTTTTGGTGCTTCTTTTTGGAGTCACTCCTGCCATGGTGAGGAGCATTACTCCAACAAAGACATCCAATCACCCTCTAGTGGTCAAACTAGGAAAACGGCAAACGGCATGCATGGTAGGGGAGCTTTTTGACATGCCCTACCAATCGATGGTGGGTAGCCTAATGTACGCGATGGTGCTGACTCGACCGGACCTGGCCTATGCGGTGGGCCAAGTGAGAAGGTATGTGGCTGATTGAGGGCAACTACACTGGCAGGCGGTCAAGCGCATCCTTCGGTAAATGCATGCGACGCCGCATGCGCGCACAAGATTCGAAGGCAAGGGGCGGTTGGATCGCTTGTGTCTGGTCTGCTATATGGATGCAGATTATGCTTGCAATGTGGACAAGTGAAAGTCCACATCCGTCTACATGTTCATCCTCGCTGGTTTAGTGGTCTTGTGGTGCAGCAGGAAACAGGACTACGTCGCCACCTCCACACGGGTAGCGGAGTACATCCTGTTGGCCAAGGAGGTCAAGGAGGCGGTGTGGCTCCGCAGGTTGCTGGGGGAGCTCGGCATGCTGTAGCACAAGCCTACGGTGGTGCAAGAGGAAAACACCGGCTCCATCTCCGTGACCAACAAGCCGACGGAGCATAGGAGGAAAAATCACATTGATGTGAGCTATCACTACACACAAGACATGGTGGAAAAGAGGCAGGTGGTGCTGCAGCACTGCAGCACACACGATATGCTTATAGATTGCTTGACCAAAGCACAACCCGCAGACCAACACGCGAAAAGCGTGGCCAGGGCTGGGATGACCAGCTACAAAGGGCTGGAGTGTGCAGCAAAAGGTAAGTAAGAGCAAGCAAGAGTAGCGAGCATGGAAGGTGCAAGGGGGAGAACGTTGAACTTTAATCCCTTTGCATGCTCAAGTGCGACGCAGTGAGGTGCTGATGAGCCACCAGAGAGAAGAAAATCCTTGCCTTTGGATCTGGCAGCTCGAGGATTACTCCAAACCTGAAGTGGATGATTTCTCCTGATAACTTACGAGTCCCTGAATTTGGTCTAAGTAGAATCACCTGATTTGGACAAGTAACGATGGAGATATGAGCTTCCAAAGTTAAGGTGTGCGCGGCAGCTCGGGGAGTTGGCCGTAATTGGAATCCTGGTAGAAAATCTACCGTAGTGAGTAACAAAAGTACATCTAGCGCATTATCCCCGGAAGAATGCTGAGTGACTCCGGTAGATAATCCGTCGGAAGTCATTAGTACAAGTTGTTACTGGGGGACCACCAAAATCTTGGCTTGGAGTCAGCGACTCAATGGTAAATTTTGTTACTCGGGGACAGTCAAAGTTCTGACTTCAGGTCCACAAACAGATTTCAAACCCTGTCAAACACTATCATTAAACTCAACACAAAAGTACCTGAGTTGCATCAAAACATTCCAAGGGATTCCTCCATCACGTCCAAATGGATCTGCGCCTCCGGAAAGCCACTGCACACATGAAGGGAGGCGCCACAGCATATGTGCACCATGGAGGCATCAGGTGTTTCTATGGTGGGTGAGACCTGCGCTTTGGCAAGCAGAACTTGGACCAGGAATGGCGGAATCGCACATGGTTCAGTGCATTAGAAAGCTTATGACTAGCCCTTTGAATCATAAGATCATGTCCATGTTGAAAAAAGAACGCAAAATACCGTTATTCACTTCGCAAGACTGACTGTCTCTGAATTCCTGCTCACATAGCGTGAGACGACCAAAAAGCTCATGCTCAGTCTCAGATTCTCCCAAAAAGAAGAAGTGAACCACAAGAGAAGTTCAGACACGTTGGAACTTCCAACACACAGTTTCTGACAGTTTTTATGCAGCCTAGAGGTAGCCTTCCTCAACTCACTTCCATCATTTGCCTCCCTATTGAATGATAGGGCATCCACCAATCTCTGGCTTCCTTGGCCATTCGCTCTCGTAGCCATTCTCTCCATCACCTGGAGGCACTACTTCTTACCCTCACTCTTATCAGTAATTGCCTCCGGGCATGGTGATCATGCCGCCGGCTCCAACAAATAACAGTGTTGTTGGCTAGTCACTTCTGTGGTCTTTTCTTCACCATGAGGAGAGAGTGTTCTTGGTGCCCGTCAGATATGTAGGTCTGACATGGCTGACTGTCTTTTGTGATTCACTCATTGCTTTTGGGCGAATCTGAGACTATGATTGAGATTTCTGGTCGCCTCAAGCTATGTGATTAGGAATTCAGAATAGTCATCTTTGTAAAGGGAAATGTGTCTTTTTTAACTAGGACATCATCTAACGAGTTCTACTGCTAGTGGTGAGCTTTTGAAGACACAAAACCATGTGTGTTCTTGCCAAGCGTAGCCCAAGTTACGGTTGCTGAAGCACAAGTCAAACTTACCACATGAATACCTAATTCCTCTCATGGTACCCACTCGTCGTGGCGCCTTCTTTCACATGCAAAATGCCCTTTGCAAATGATGGAGGGATCCTTTGCACAGTTTTGACGTGCCTCAGTCACTTTTTTGTTGAGTTTGAAAATAGGCTTTGAAAGGGTTTGAAACTTGTCCGCAAGCATTCCGTCAGGATTTTGATTATCCTTTAGTAACAAAACGTACTTTTGAGTCAATGACTCTGAGTCAAAAATTCAGTGAAGTCCCCCATTAACAACATGCAATACTTGATCCAGTGGATCTATCTGCCAGATGTCTTTGCGGTCATCTGGCGGATAAATCCAAAGGATGTGCCTTGTTACTCGCATCCGGCAGACTTATCCACCGGATGTTGTTTCACGGCTAACTCCCCAAGCCATCATGAAAACCCCAATTCTGAGAGCTCATAACTTCCTCGATTCTTGATGGATTCCAGTTATTCAATTTCTACCATGTTTAGCAACTTGTCAAATTTCAGGGGCGACCCAATTTTGGTTTGGAGCACTTTCTGAGCTGCTAGATCCAAATGCAAGGATTTTTCTCTCCTTGGTGACTCATCCGCACCTCCTGGTGCTGCACTAGGGCATGCGGAAGGAGAATTTATGACATTCTCTCCCTTGCACCTTCCATTTCCCTTTGGTCAAGAAATTTTCAAGCATTTTGTATGTGGTGCAGTGCTATAGAACCACTTGTCCCTTCTCCACCATGTCTTGTGCGTAGTGATAAGGCAGCTTGATGTGATTTGTCTTGCTATGTTGTGTTGCATTGTTGGTTAGCAAGATGGAGACGGTGTTTTCCTCTTCAACCATCATAGGCTCCCATTGTGGTATCCCAAACTCCCCCTGTAACCTGTGGAGCCACACCACCTCCTTAACCGCCTCGGTTAGCATGTTGTACTCCGCTTCCACCGTAGATGTGGAGATGTAGTCCTTCTTCCTTTTGCATAACAAGACCAAAGCAGGAACAACACATAGCCGGAGGTGGATTTTCACTCATCCAAGTCGCCGGCGTGGTCTGCATCCGTGTAGCATACCAGGCACAAGGGGTCGTCTCACCCCTTGCCGTCGAACCTCAGGCACGCATGCCGGGTCGCCTGCATGTACCGGAGGATGCGCTTGACCTCCTTCCAATGTAGTGGACCGGGACCGGCCACATACCTGATCACTCGGCTCACCAAGAAGGCCAAGTCCGATGGATTCCCCACCATGGCATACGTTAAACTGCCCAGTGCCGATTGGTAGGGCATCCCTCCTATGTAATCCCTTTTTTTTCTTCTTTTTTCTTGGTGCCATTCCCACACTCAAGTTACAGGTCATGGACAAAAGACTGTCGAAAGGTTTCCAGTTATCCATGCCGTACCATTTTAGCATCTTGATCACGTTTTTTGTCTGTCCCAGCTCAAGCTTGTGGCGCCCTCCAGTTTTGCGTGGTGCTCATCCTGAGGTAGAACTCTAGCCTCCCCATGTCACGTATAGTCTGGAAAAAATGATTTAGCTAGCTATCGCACCGCAAGTTTACGCTGTGATCTGACCCACAGTGCTTGAAGCCGAGCTTTGCTCTATTGGTAGCAGCATCTGGGGAATTGTTTTAGCCAGTACAAGGAATTTCACAGCGTGCACACGTTACACTCTGAGGCCTCCGCCTGTTTTGTGACCTCCATGTAAACATCTTCATCGATGATATAGTAGAGGAAGGTCATCGTCATATCCATCTGGAGGAGCTCTATATCCATCCGGGTTGCCACCGCAAGGATCACCTGGATTCTTGTGCACTTGGAAGCAGGGGGGAGCATCTCATCATAGTGCTTTCCCTTACGCTATGCGTACTCCAATGCCACAAGCTGGGCCTTGTACTTGTCCATCACACCTTTTTTTTTGTAAACTTGGTCTCATGAATCCACTTCCAGCCGATGACCGTTGCATCACCTCTCAACCAGGCACCACGTGTCCTTTTTCGCAATGGAAGCCAACCCCGACTTGATGGCGGCATCCCACCGCTCCCACCCCTTACGCCACAAGATTTCCTCTTGCCTCTTGCATGGTTGTCGGCTCCATTGATGGAGCCAGCATGTTGTATGCCATGTTGAGCCATCGGTCGGTGCCTGCATCAAAGCACTTTTCCACTCTCTGTTTCCTTCCGCCAAGACACAATAGTTTTAGTGGCAACTCCTTGCTCTGTTAGAATCCTTCTACCTCCACTCACTTTGGCAAAACATTCTCCGGACGCCTCCCCAAGAGTCTCTCCCGCTCCAGCAAAACATCGCCTGCATAGGGGACGCGTCCACAGGAATTTCTCCTGACAACTGATGAATACTCAGCTGGGAGTGCGCACTTTGGCACCCAAAACATATGGATCTGATGTGCTTGACCGTCCTTTGTGGTCCACTCATTGCATTTGGGAGAATCTGAGGATTTTGATCAGGTGGTCGGGCTCGATCCTGCAGGTGGCATCAGGGTCCCGCATGAGTTCATCGGACGTAAACAGCCTCGTCAACTACATTTTCTCGCTTGCTCACGTCTTACCTTCATTTGTATAAGCATGTCTTCACTAAGTGCTCATGTTTTCAATCCATGGCATGTGTGTCACGCGCGCAACCTTGCTCTCCTTTCTTGCTCCCTCATACTCAAGCAGTCATCTCTAACTATTGGTATTTGAGCCTAGTGAGGGGTTGACATAATGATACAAGCACAGATTGGGTTTTTCCGCCCCAAAGATCCAGGTCGTGAAAATTTTACTGCCGTAGCAGCCACCACGTTGCAGCACCTGCGCTACTGCATTGCTGCAAACTCTCTCTCAGCACACTCACTACCTTCTTGCAATCCCCTCGCTGTCCTCTCATCATGCACAATGAACCCCACTGGACAACAACCGAGCTACCAGTAAGCAGTAGCAATGGAGCAACAGCCTAGCTATGACCGCATCTGCTTGAGCAGCAGCTACACCAGCACCAAAGCAGTAGCTACAGCCACAAGTGGGTCTGCATAGAGTAGTACAGCAATGAAAATGGCCGGGGCAGCTACGGCAGGCGCGGTAGCTAAATCGTAGCAGCACCCATAGAGCAGGCGCAGCAGCCACAACCGCGTCAGCATGGAGCAGCACAGCTGTGGCAATGGCCTCAACCTCTTCAGCACTTGCTGAATCTACATTGCAGCTCCAGTTGCAGAACAAGTAAGCGCTGCAGCTACAACCACCTCTGCGTCAAGCAGAATAACACTATCGGACGAGTTATAGTACTAGTCACAAGCGTTCTAATGCAGCAAAGTGGGTGCAATTCAGCCGAGCATATCCCAAGTTATGCTTTCCAAAGCATGCATCACACCCACCACATAATTGCCTCATGCCTTTTATTCTGCCCACTCACCGTGGCACCTTTCTTCACATGCAAAACGCCTTTCCGGAGGTGCAGATCCCTTTGCACGTGATGGAGGGGTCCTCTGCACTGTTTGGACATGCCTCACTCACATTTTTCTTACTTTGATGATGGGTTTTGACAGGATTTGAAACCTTTCCATGGACTTACAGTCAGAATTTTTACCATCCGTAAGTAACAACTGGTACGACTGAGTTGCGGTCTCTGAGACAGAAATCTGGCTATCCTCCCAGTAACAACCAATGCTACTAGATCTTTTGGATCGTATCTACCGGATGACTCCGTAGTCATCTGGCGTATAAATCTGCCATATGTGCCTTGTCACACACACCCGGTGGATTTGTCCGCTGGATGCCGTTTTGTGGCTGAATTCCTGAGCCGCCATTGTTAATTCCTATGTACATATATTGCTTGTGGCCGTGAGTGCGCAGGACACGTTGGTCTCGGGAGTGGAGGCGACGCATCGTGAGCGTACAACATCCCGCATGTTCGTGCCCGTGCGTGCTCGTCTCCACCCTGGCCACGTGGCCGATTGACTCCCTCTACTTGGCTGCTCACTTGGGTGACCTATCGTAGAAGCATTTTTCTGAAACCTCTTTGAGACCTAGATTAGTCCCTTCGCTGGAGACATGTTTGGAGACAATCATAGGCTTGTCTGCACTTTGTTTTTGCTGATATACCCCGGGTATCCAAGTTCGGAAACCCAAAGTCGAGGGGGTGTGCGAAGGCTTTGCCCTCGCACTTTGCAGTGATCCTCACCCATAAGAGATGGTACTTCTCTTACTCCCACACTTGTGTTTTAATCCATGGCCACCCCACGTTTTGACCCTAGCTTACTCTCTAGTGTACCATTTACCATGAAGCAAGTTCCAAATCGTTCCTTAGACGACTCTCAGCCATGCACACCCAAACATTGGGAGCTCATAACTTCCTTCATACTTGATGGATTCTGGTGATTCAAGTTGCACTGGATTCAACAACTCATTTTTTTTAGGAGGAACAACCCAAAATGGGTTTGGAGCATTTTCCGAGCAGCTTTGTCCAAATGCAAGGATATTTTTCTCTCGAAGAGTCAAAAGAACCTCTTGCTGCCGCAATCGGGCATGCAGAGGGACAAATAACAAGAGTGTATTCCCATGTTATCAGCCTAGAGGCATGTTGACCTGACGACCGGCACCACCTTTTTGGTGTCATCTTGCAAGAATCCTCTGTGGTTGGCTTTTACGCCACTGAGAGACAGAATTCTCAATGCGAAGCCTCATCATAAACCACCTTTGGGGTTATGATGTCACTCCTGACACCACCTCTCCGTAATCCAACTTGTCAGCCGCTCCCGTCGTCGGTCTCTACACTACTGGAACACGGCATATTTCATCATCATTCACGTGATTCCCACATGATTGGCCTCTCTTTCAACAGTAGGGACCACAAATTTGTGGATTGTTTGCCATTTCTGTGGAGATGGAAGCCGAGGTTGGCGCCAGGGTTGGCTCCAACCCTGTGCCTGTCCTCACCCTCCACACCAGGCAGACCTACCTGATTCATTCATACCCCTCACCGGAGCTCTTGCAATCCCGTACACCGAACTCCAGGGTCTGAGGCAAATGATGCAGTAGCCCAGCGATTATTTGTTAAAAAATCAGGTTGCTCTCTCTAGTCCGACGTCGACCTCATCTCCTTCATGGTCACAGTCTTCATCTCAGGTGGCTTCTCCAGCTAGAGGGGCCATTCTCTCCATCCTCTATTCTACTAATGCCACGTTGACAATCGATGAGCAAATCTCTACTGGTTCCCCGTTAATCTCATGCTTGACAAAGTCTTTTGCGGACAGTGCGCGATGTCAGTCCCGTCACTAGCACGTCTGTGTCTCCACCGGCTTCTGTTGTTATGCCAGTCAAGTGGGGGTGTGTTCATCAGTCCACTCCAATGTCGACTACGACAATGAGCACCAACGATGGAGCAGGAGCACCGGTTGCAGGCCCTACTGTATCAGTTGGAGCAGGAACATCAGCATCATCTGCAGTATCTACATCTACACCCTTTGCACTATCCACAAGAGCACCTGAACCCTTGCTTTTGACATCACCGGCAGCATCAGCCTTGTCTACAACATTAGCTTCATCTATAAAATCATCTCCATTGGATTTTTCAACATCTTTGGCTGAATTGGCTACACCAGTTGCACCCTTGGTGTTGACATCACTGGCAGCATCAGCCTCATCTATAGCATCAGCTTCATCCACAGCATCAGCTTTATTGGCTATTTCAGCATCCTCAGCTGCATTGGCTGCACCAGCTGCACCCTTGGTGTTGACATCACCAATAGCATCAGCTTCATCCATAGCATTAGGTTCATCGGTTGTTTTTTCTTCATGGGCTGCAACGTCTACCCCAGCTACACCCTTGGTATCAATATCACCGGCAGCATCAGCCTCATTTGTAGCATCAACTTTGTTTTTTTGCATCAGCTTCATTGGCTATTTCAGCAGCCTCATTAGCTATTTCAGCATCCTCATTGGCTGTAGCAGCCACACCAGCTGCAACCTTGGTGTCGACACCACTGGCAGCATCAGCCTCA
>SZWC01004241.1:133999-164616 GCA_023375785.1 Penium margaritaceum
GGGGGGGGGGGGGGGGGGGGGGGGGTCGCGATCAATCCCGTACTCACGAGGGAGTAGGAGTGGCAATCGAGCGACAATCTCATGGCCATCTTCGCCATGCTCAACCAGCGACGCATGTCCCCAATCGAGTATGGATAGCGAGCTAGATACCTCTATTTCATGTTTTAGTGTGCTAGGTATGGCAGACATAAGATTTTGCTCTTGTACATGAGAGGGTCAACCCTTGGGCGCGTGGATATTCGGGCTGTTTTTTATATTGAACATAGAGCACAATGTGACCTCTCGGCTCACGTCTATCGCCTTGCACACTCCTAGTAAGACATAGGGCACGGAAGACTAGGGAAGGAGACGCGAGGTCAACGGCTGCCGAGCAGCAGTAATCGACAGCTGGGTGCACTTGAGCTCAAAATCCTAGGCAACATGTTGGCGAAGCAGCGTTCTTGATGCAGTGTGCGGGCTTCCACGCTCGTTGCTTGAGACTGCTGCCCCCCCACTCTGTTGCTCTAGAGTTGAAGTCCGGAAGCTCTTGGTTTGTTGCTCACAAACGCACGCGCCAGTGTTAGCGCCAGAAAGCAGCTGAAAAGCGAAAGTGACTGATTATGAATGAAGAATGAGCAACAATGGGAGACCCCTCCAAGTTCTAGCTCCCCCCCACTAGTGTAGAACTTGTTACTCAGCTAACCAGCCAATCAGAAAATAGTCCTAGACCTATTTTCTAGCACGCAGGGTTTTCTCCACGAGCCCTGCCAGACGCCCGACATCCTAAAATCCGGGCGTCGTCCGTTTTGCCTGAAAACTAGACCATATCATAACACCAACGCTGCGAATGTAATCATGCAATTAAAATATGCTAGAAAAATAGCACCAAAGAGTTATGGCTGTCCGAACCCAGGAAGTGCCTACGACAGTCAGTGATGCCAAACAAAGCCACACAGCAGGAGACATGGACTCTAGGCACAGCATGATGCTGGAGACGCAACGCCACAACCAGAGACTGCGCTGGGTGCATGCAGACACCATCTGCAATTGCAGTGACCGCCGGCGGCCCGATCGCCGAGGAGGCTTGCCGATGGAGCTAAGCACGTCGCCGGAGTGAGGAGGCTCCGGCGAACGATGAGTGGGCCTCAGCGTGCAACGGCTCCACCGAGCGACACTCCAGTTGCGTCAAGTCTCGCCATCAGTTATCTGCATGCCAATGTACACAAGCCAAGAGGACACAACAGAGTACAATGAGAGATGCACGAAAACCAACACTCCCCCATGACTCACAAGCGTAGTATACATGTGCACGCAGACACATAGTGCGACCAGACTCCCCCACGCCATGCAAAAACGTAGGCAAGTACAAAGAGAGCCACTCACGGACGCATGCCGACCGAACTCACAGCCTTCTTGAACGAGTTGCGCTTCAGTGCCTTGGTCAAGAAGTCAGCCAACTGCCATGCTGTCTCAACCCACACGATGCTCATGCTGCCGTCATGCAACAAACACACATAGAGATACTCAATATTGATGTGCTTTATGCGTGTGTGATGCACGCTGTCATTGTCGGCGATGGCCATGGCACTCTCATTGTCACATTGCAACGTGATGGATGCGATAGGCTGACGCAATCACACACTCTCACACGCGCCTGAGCCAAGAGCAACGTACTCGGCCTCAACAGTGCTGCGTGCAATACACCCGTACTTCCCACTGTGCCAGGACATAGCTGTGCCGCCAATAAGAAAGATCCAACCTGAGCGACTCTTACCGTCCGGACTGCCGGCACAGTCATTGTCGACGTAGCCTACCGCGACAACAGACGGCCGGCAGCAGAACATGAGACCTCGCCGAGGAGTCGAGACGACATAGCGCAGTACTCGGATCGTGGCCTTGTAGTGGAGGTGATGCGGCTCCTGAGAAAACTGGGCTAGGAGGTTGACGACGAACGCGATGTCTGGGCGTGTCGTCGTCGCTAGGTACATTAGTGACCCGATGACCCCCGAGTACGTGGTCATGTCAACTGACTCCCCCACAACAGTTGGGTCAGGACTCTTCAGCTTCACCTGGCCATCAGGTGACATGGGTGAAGATGCGCTCGGCACGAGTGGCAGGTCCTCCGCAAAGCGGGTGGATAGAGTCTGCATATAGGCGGCTTGGTGGATGTGCAGGAGGTCTTGGGAACGATCATGCTCGAGCTCCATGCCCAGGAAGACTCTGGCAGATTCGAGATCCTTTATCTAGTAGGCGGTGTGCAACAAGTCCTTGACACGCTAGATGGCAGCCGTGTCTAGCGACGCAATGAGGAGATCGTCAACGTAAACCAGAACAGAAGCAAAAGTCTGGCCTCGCGGACTGACAAACAGTGCGGGGTCAGCGGCGTTGCGCTGGAGCCCGCCGCGAAGGAGCGTGCTGCTGATCTCCTGGTTCCAGCACCGAGGTGACTACTTCAGGCCATAGAGGGCCTTCCGTAGTCGCCAGAATCTCCCGGTGCCATCGTCGAAGCCTAGGGACTGCACCATGTAGAGCTCCTCACCCTCCAGTGAGCCATGGAGAAAGGCGTTGCTCACATCCCTCTGATGCAGCTCCCACCCATGCTCGATGACTAGGATGAAGAGCGCCCGGCTAGTGGAGAACCGGCCAAGTGGGGCAAAGATCTGGTCGTAATCGACCCCAAGAATCTGGGCAAACCCCTTGGCTGCAAGGCGGGCCTTGTACTTGTCCAAGGACCCGTCGGGCTTCCACTTGCGTCGAAATACCCATTTGGCGCCGATGGCCTTCCGTCCTGGGGGAAGGTCGACGAGGTCGTAGACATGGTGATGTCGTTTAGCGGCGAGCTCATCAGCGCAAGCAGCGTCCCAGTATGCGTCCTTAGGAGAGGCTCGTGCCTCACGCAGGGTGGCTAGGTCCTCCGGGCGTACTGTGGAGCGGACTGAGAGAACGTGTGCATCTCGAGCCACAGAAGGGATGCATGCGAGTGCAGGCACGACAGCGTGCTGATGCACGTGATGAACAATGGCGTAGCCCAGTGCAGAGCCCGGGTGAAGGTCTGTAATGATGGCGGAGGTGGTCAAGCCCAGGGCCTTGGTGCCACGATCCCCACTCACAACCGTGGGAGTGGAGGAGACACGTGGAGCCACGGGGGGTCGAGACGCTACGGAGCACGGTGCGACTGTCTGCGCGCTCACCAACGGCTGGGGTCGGAGTCTGTCGCCTGGGCCACGTGTGTAACGTGGTAGGGCAGGCGATGGCACTGAGTCCGAGGGGCCAACGGAGGCGGACGAGGCTACAGGCCTGGAGGGGCCAGCTAATGGAACTAGGGCTGCTGACCCAGAGGGGCCAATGGACACGACTGGGGCTGCCGACTTGGAGGGACCAGTGGACGCGACTAGAGCTGCTGGCGCGGACGGGGCCAGTAGACGCGACTAGGGTTGTCGGCTTAGAGGGGCTAGTGGACGCGACTAGGGCTGCCGGCGCGGAGGGGCCAGTGGACGCGACTAGGGCTGCCGACCAGGAGGGGCCCGTGGACACGACCGGGGCTGCCGGCCCGGAGGGGCAAGTGGACGCGACTAGGGCTACCGACTCGGAGGGGCCAGTGGACGCGACTGGGGTTACAGGCCCGGATGGGCAAGTGGACGTGACTGGGGCTTCCGTCCCGGAGGGACCTACGGACGTGACTGGGGTTGCTTGCTCAGAGGGATTGAGGGATGTGTCACCCGGAAGTAGCAGGACGGAGAACGGACTCACCACTCCCTCACGCGACGGGATAGACACGGACGAGCCGGAGTAAATGAGGTCGCGAGGGAACAAGTCCTTGAAAAAGAGGGCATCGCGGGACTCAACGATACACTGCCTGGAGGGATCCCTGAAGCGCCAGGCCTTGGACTGACGAGAGACACGAGAGACACCGAAGAAGGTGCAGGGACGTCTGCGGGGGGCGAGCTTGCCGCCCTGCTACGGGGCGGGTAGCCACACAATGGCCACGCAGCCCCAGACGCGAGCCGGGCGGAGGTCAGCGCGCTGACCGCACCAATGCTGGTACGACGTGAACTGGCGGGGAGGGGGACCGTGGGGAATCCGGTTCCAGACCCAGGTCATGTAGGCCATGGCTTCAAAATAGAAGCCATCGGAGAAACCAGACTCGACCTGCATGGTGCGGACGGCGTCGGCCATTGTACGGTTCCACTGTTCGGAGACACCGTTCTTAGCAGGCGTGTAGGGCACAGACATCTCATGGTGGATCCCGTGGGAGGCGAGAAAGGCCGTGGTCCCACCCATGTACTCACCACCACGATCGGAGCGAAAGCGGCGAAGAGAGTGGCGACACTGGTACTTCGCAAGGACAAGCCAGTCCTGGATGGCTCGGGCGACATCACTCTTCTGCTTAAGGCAGAAAGCCCAGCGGTAGCAAGAATAGTCATCATTGAGGGTGAGGACATAGCGGCCACGCTCGCCGGCGGACTTGGTGGGGAGAGGGCCCATGACATCGGAATGGACGAGGTCGAGAGGGACGGATGCACGGGAGGAAGACAAAGGGTACGTGGACCAGTGTATCTTCCCCTGAGCGCAATCAATGCACTCATTGGGGCACGGGAGATGGAAAGTCTCCGAGTCAAGGCCCTTGGCCGGTTGGGTGTGGAGCATGCTGTCTACGGCGGTGGAGTGGATGTGGAAAAGACGGCGGTGCAAGAGGCGGGTGTGTTGAGGAGGGAGCGTGCTGGTGACAAACACATGGCCTGTGGCGGCCAAAGGGGAGGAGATGGACTCAGAAGAGGAGAGGCGAGGTACATGCCACAGGTTACCACGGGCGGTGGCGTGAAGTACTACAAGACTAGACAGACGCAACGACTCAATGCCAACACCTCACAAATGCACAACGTCCATGCTCATGCGGTCAAGGGCAGTGACGGACAGGAGGCTGAGCTCGAAACCTAGGACAAAGAGGACATCGGTTAGAAAGACGTCACCGGTAGGACCACGGAAATGAACGACGCCAACACCACAGACAGGCAACACCTGTCTGGAGCCCATCCGAACACTGGAGACATCGCATAGAGGACCGAGCATATTGAAGGCCTCACAAGAGGTCGTCATGTGATGCGTCGCCTCATAGTCGATGATCCTGGTCTCAGCAAGGTCCTGGACCGGGGTCGCCAGACCGTTAACGGTCACATGGCAGCAAGCAAGGGACGCGGACGTGGTAGAAGGAGGCGCGAACCGAGACTGCCAATGGTCAAGCCACGCAACGTCGTCATGGAAATGGGCAGAGGGGACCATGGGAAACGACGAGACAGACGAGGAAACGTGACATGACCGGAGCTCAGTCTCAGTCATGCAGGGCTGGGTAGGAGAGCAGGATGGCGAGACAGGCAGAGCTGGAGCACAATGAATTGCTCCAGCTGACGCTCGCGAAAGGAAGGCCCGGGAGTGTAGAGTGAGTGCGAAGTGACAGCACCAGAGCCCGGATAGGAGGACTGTGCTGGCGAAGGAAACGGAGGCGCCCACGTCTACGGATGGTGCGGCTGTGGCGCTGGTGTCGGCTGGACTGGCGAAGTGACCGGAGTGGAGCTGTTGGACAAGGCCGAGGCGTCAGAGTAGGCGACAGCGACGGCACCTGAAGCGAGACGGCGCTCCCGCTGGCGGCGTATGGTGGCGATGACGCATGCCTCGTCTGTCGGTAGAGGGCACGTGTACAACCCGTGCTCGGGCTGGCCAAAGTTGTGGCAGACCGAGCCGCCACCGCTGGACCCGGTCGACGGCTACTGCTGCTGCTGCTGACCCTTGCCTTTCTTGTTCCGACTCTTCTTCTTCCTCGATGACAATGAGGTAGTTACCACGGGGGAGGCGTCAGCCACGAAGGCGATGGCAAGGGAGGCAAGAGCCTCCATACGCTGGAGTAGAGACTCCAGACGAGCTTCCACAATCCGGAGGAAGAGCTCGTATACCCAGGGCATGAGTGTGCCCTAGGTCGCCATGGTGGAGAGGACGTCGCGAGAGTAGTGTATGAAGACGTCCGCGTACGCAGCAGTGGCACCGCGCTTGATGGTGAGGAGCGCGGTCAGAGCGGGTGGGGCAGAGGTGCCAAGGCGACGAAGGATGTCCTCCTCCCGCTGCCAGTAGGCGGTGACCGTCTCGGTCTTCCCCATGTGCACGGATTTCAACTCCCACAGCAGGCGACTTGTCTTTGCCTCGCTGGACAGGCCATGGGGACGAGTGAGGACGTGCCACGCGGATGCAAGATCTAGGGTGGCGCCAGCGGCGAAGTCACCGAGGAAGGGTTCTAGGGCGAGGCGGGAGGCCAGAGGGACGACAAGGACTAAAGCACGTATGGCACACCAGCGTCATACAACTGGTTGTCCAGGGTGGGGTCATACGGGAGGGTGTAGTATGCCCACACGCCCTCACCCTGCGCCCAGATCCGGAAGCTGAGCTCCCAGCTTCGAAACTGCTCGCCGACTTGAAGCGGCTGCGGCGGCGTCTCAAAGTCCTTCTGCCTGCGGCAGACACCAAAAGTGGGGCCAAGGACGGAGGTCACCGTCTGCCGCTGGCACGGAGTCTACTACTGCGCCAGGTAGTGCGTGGCAGCAGATACAGCTGGGCTGGCATGCCCTGGAGGGATGAATGGTGGCGGCGCACTAGTGGCAGTCTCGGAGGCCAATGGTTGCAGCGTTGCAAGCGGTTGCGTCAAGGCGGCGAGCTATTGCTGAAGAGCAACCAGGGGGTCAGGGTTGCCACCAACGACGCCAGTGGGCTGCTGTTTTTGCTGCTGTTGCTGTTGCTGCTTCTGTCGCTACTGCTACTGCTATTGCTACTACTGTTGTTGCTCTTGCTGCAATTGCTACTATTGCTGATGCTGATGCTGCTGCTATTGCTACTGCTGTTGCTGCTGTAGGCGCTGTAACAAAGGGGGGGCTCGAGGTCCCCCCAATAGATGAGAACCCCTCCCTACTGGGGCTGCCATCCATGGTTTGGTACCCCTTGGTTCCCTTCTTTTTTGTTGCTGATGTCAGTAGTGACGTCAGCTTAGGGCGGCTGACGTCAGCAGCTGCCATCGCGTTATCTGCAGGGCTACTGTTGAAGATGACTCCATGCATACCCTTTGGTTTTCTTCCCCTCCCCCTTTATTTGTTTTTCGTATGTTGATGACATCAATAGTGATGTTAGTAGTGACGTCAGTAGCGGGATGCTGATGTCAGCAGCGGCAGTTGTTGGGGTCGTTGCTGCTATTGTTGCTACTGCTACAACTGCTACTACTGCTGCTGCTCCTTCTGTTGTTGCTACTGCAGTTGCAACTACTGTTGCTGCTACAGTTGCTGCTATTATTGCTACTGCTGTTGCAGCAGCTGCTGCTGCTGCTGCAATTGCAACAGCAACCGCTGCTCCTATTGCTGCGGGCTGCTGCTATTGTTGTGGCTACTGCAACAGCTATGGCAACTACTACAGCCGCGGTAGAGAAGCTGGTGGGGTGGGGGGTTTATTTCCTGTTTTTTTTCCTTTTTCCTTTCATCTGTCACAACAAGTCCGCTGCTCGCTGTGGGTAGTGGGTAGTGAGCCCGCTATTTACTACGAGCAGCGGCCTCACTACCCGCAGCCCGTCACTCGCAATGAGCTGCGGGCTGCGAGCAGCGGCAGCCGTTGCTGGCTGCTGTCGGCAACTCCTCACTACTACTACTGCTACAGCGGGCTGCTGCTACGGCTTTCTGCTACGACTGCTGTAGCCTGCTACTACTGCTGCTCGCTGTTGTAACTGCTGCTCGTTACCACTGCTGCTCGCTGCCACTACTGCTCACTACTGTTGCTACTTGCTACCATTGTTGTTGCTACTACTGGCTGCTACTACTAGCTGCTGCTGCTGCTGGCTGGCGCTACTTCTTGCTACTACGGGATACTTTTTGCTACGGGCTGCTGCGAGCTCTTGCCGCTCCTGCCTCCTACTGCTGCCAATGCTCGCTGCCGTTGCCTGCGGCTGTCGCTACTACAGGCTGCTGTTGCTGCTTGCTGGTGCCAGTCACTGTACCTGGGTGACCTTGCAGCGTGCGTCGTTGCCCGCAGGTGTCGGACGCGGCCTGCTGCTCACCTCCTCGCGTCACACGTGGGGGTCAATGCTGCGGAGACAATGTCGGCAGCATTTCCTTGGTCCAGTGGCCGGCTAAAAAAATCTGACGCCGCCACCAGGCGGGTCAATGCTGCTCGAAGAAATCCGGCAGCATTTCCCCTGCACTGGCGCATATGCAGGTCCGTTGGCGTTGTCTCGCACCTGTACGTCAGTCTTCTGTTGGTGCTGCTACGCTCCGGCTTTGATACCAAGCTGGAAATCCTAGGCAGCAGGTTGGGGCAGCAGCGTTGTTGATGCATCGTGCGGGCTTCCACGCTCGTTGCTGAAGTCTGCTGCCCCCTCAGTCTATTGCTCTAGAGACTCAGTTTGGAAGCTGTGGGTTTGTTACTCAGAAACACGCCCATGTGTTAGCGCCAGAAAGCAGCTGAAAAGTGAAAGTGACTGATAAGGTATGAAGAATGAGCAACAATGGGAGACCCCTCCAAGTTCTAGCTCCCCCCCACTACTGTAGAACTTGTTACTCAGCTAACCAGCCAACCAGAAAATAGTCCTAGACCTGTTTTCTGGCAGCCAGACGCCCGATAGCCCAAAACCCTGGCGTTGTCCGTTTTGCCTGAAAAGTGGACCATACCATAATACCGAATCTGCAAACGCAGTCTTGCGGTCAGAATCAGCTATAAAAATAGCAATAAAGAGTTATGGCTGCCCGAACCCATGTCGTACCTACGACAGTCAATGATGCCAAACAAGGCCACACATCACGAGACATGGACCTAGGCACAGCATGATAGTGTAGAGGCAACGCCACGAACAGAGACATCGCTCGGTGCATGCAGAGAGCATCTGCAGTGGCAGTGACTGCCGGCGGCTTGACCGCCGAGGAGGCCTGTCTATGGAGCTGAGCGCCTCGCCAGAGGGAGGAGGCTCCAGTGAACGGTGAGTGGGCTTCAGCGTGTGTCAGCTCCACCGAGCGACACTCCAGTAGCGCCGAGTCTCACCGTCAGTCATCTGCACGCCGATGTACACAAGCTGGGAGGACACAACAGAGTACAATGAGAGATGCAGGAAAACCAACAACTTGTGCCACCTATAGGCCTGCTCAGACATTGTCTCCGTTAAATGTGGTCTTGTGGATATTCGTGTTTGACTTGTAGTGGCTTCATGACCTATGTTGGTCCTACCTGTGAACCTGTGGTACATTAGGCAGACATAGTTTAGGTCCAAACTTAGAATGTGAGTATGTGGGACACGTGGGCACTTGTGCCTTGATTTCTTGGATGAGCGACGGCGAGCTCCCTCTCACCGGCCGACGGGTGGTTTCGCTTAACAAGCTCCATCCCATAGACTCTTACCATACCCTCTCACGTTATTGACCCTAGTGTGACACACGCACCTCCTTTTGACGTGCAACTTGTTATCGTCAGTCTACACTGTGAAGAGGAGCGCAACGCGGTCCAGGGAGGGCCCGTTGGATAGAAGCCGCTTTGACGGCGGAGCTGAACAGCACCTGCACGGAGCAGAAGCTGTAGCAGCAGCCGTGGAGGCGGCTGCTCACTTCAGTGACGGCAGTGGCGGTGCTTCAGAACAGCGGGCGGCAGCGGACGGCGACAGCTATAGTAGCGAGTAACAGTCATAGTGGCGGTTGTGCAGCAGTAGTGAGCAGCAGCCACAATAGTGCGAAGTTGCAACGACAGTTGCGGCATTGTGCCACAGCAAAGAGCAGCCGCAATCAGCAGCTACGGCACTGCACATAGTCACGGTGACTGTTGCTCATCCACAGCAATGGCTGTAGCCGTGCATGGCATCAGCTGCAGCAAGGGTGTTACGCAGCAGCTAGTAGTAGCGGTCGCCGGCGGCTGCAACATTGCACAGCAGCCACAACAACGGCAGCTGCAGCGCCACTCCTTTGGCCATTGATGTGGTGATAACGGTTCCATGTAGCAGCAGCAGCAGCGGAGCATCATCAGTATCAGCTGTAGCAGCAGTAGTAGTAACAACATTCCTGGCGGTAGCAGTGACGACGCTTTGCCGTCGGACCTGGCTGGTATTCCCTTCCCCCTGCTAGACGGGCTTCTCTCTAATCCTGGGTTGGTTACGGGTGGTTCAAGTACACACTTCGGACGGCCAAGTCCCCTACCTGATTTCCCACACCAATCGGGGCGGGAGAAGCGCTGCAAAAAAATTTCGGCAGCGTGGGGGGGCTCCATTGGCAATGTCCAGGCTGAAAACGAACCCTACCGGATTTCTCATGCCCACTAGGGCGGGGGAAACCCTGCCAAAAAATTCTTCGCTAGCACAGGGGGGCTCCCATGGCGATTTCTAGGTAGAAAAAGGCCTTTACATTGAACCCACGCCCACTGAGGTGGGGTAAACGCTGCCGAATTTTTCGGCAGCAAGTCTCATCCGACGATAGTGCCAGTGGCAGTACTATACACTTGCGACGCTCCAGTTTTTGGCATGCCCAAGGACACACCTGCCGGAGTCAGCAGCACCAGCTCCACTACGGATGCTGGGGTTGCAGCCTCCGACGTGATTGGCGGCACGCCGGGCACAACGCGGGACAAATCCCCGTCTAGCCCAAGCGCGCTGGCACGTGGTCTGCTCGAGCTAGAGCAGCAGGCTCAGCAGGATGAACAGACGGCCAAGCAGATGGCAGATCTGTTCAAGCACTTTTGAGATGCGATTCAGCCATAGCAGCAGTAGCAGCAGTCTCAGCAATAGCAGTAGTAGTCGCAACAGCAGCAGGAGCGTCAGCACAAGCTACTCCACGATGTCATGCGCAAGGGCTTAATGACTACCGAGAGTGTGGTTGCAGCCGATGTTGACGTGGCTCTAGGAGCGTTCAATGCTGAGCCATCGGACAACCTTCCTGAGTCGAACTACGACGCTAGTGACGAGGAGGGCATGCTACGCCTGCGCCTCGCATAGCAGGAAAAGCGACGTCAGACCCGCCCGGCGTGCAAAACTGCACCAAGTGGTATAGCAGGTCCAAACAACATGCTCAGGCAACCACTGACATCGCCTCCTTAGAGGACGCGATGCTCCACCTAAGCCTGGGACTTACGGAGGACCCCTTGTCTTCGTCCCTCGCACAAGCTGTCCCGACAGCTCTACCGACAACCAAGCCCCCAAAGTGGTTTGAGACAGATCCCCTCGCTTACCGGTACGAGGACAGCTACGCCATCTGGGAGCCGCAATTTTGCGTGTGGGCATTTAGTGAGGGGATGTATTTGTACTACACTAGTCCGTACCAGACTACAGACCCTTAGCAGATGACGACCGCCACGTGCGCCGCCTACAGTCTCCTCAAGGCCGTCCCAGAGGAGTATACCCTCGACTTCCAACCCTTCCTTGGTGATCCCCGCACCGACAGTGGAGTTGACTCGCGTGGCGCCTGGAACCTGACAACCAGACTTTTCGAAGGAGCGACCATGGAAACCACATCAGAGTGTATCTCGGACTTCAACTCCTTGTGTCAGGGTACGCATAAGACACCAGTCGACTACTGGCGACCGGCAATGTGGTTGTACAGGGCCCTTGGGACAAACGGGCCGGGTCAACTCATGGCTTTCAACACTATCCAGATTGGTTTTGGGCGCGAGTACGCAGAAACCTTCAACAAATTCAGCCTCTCGAGTCTTCAGGAGATGGCTCACAACGGCCTGCTGCTGTCATGGGCCACCAAGAACTTCCTCCACGTAGCAGGAGTGGGAGCAGCAAATGACGCCCGCCATGGTGCAACAGGTGCAGCTGTCACGGCAGGCGAGGTCCCACGCACCATTCCCCACACCTCTCGTCAGTCCTTGCAACGACAAATGCAGCAGCAAACAGTACAGCTACATCAATTGAGGGGAAGAAGGGACAGAACAACAGGTACGATGGAAAGGATCGCAAGGGATAGGATAATCCAAAGCCGACCGAGAGGCAACAGTGGGAGTGCTACAACTACGGAGGAGCACACCGCTACACAGAGTGCAAGCTCCCCAAGAACAAGACAAACATTGTGCAAGGGCTACAGAAGGCGTTCAAGCAGCATGAGCGAGCCTCCGCGCATTCCACTACAGCGACCGACACACCACCCACATCAGCAGCGGATGTCGCCGTAGCCGATGCCGATGACCTGTCACCCTTGGAGCAGCAGCTCGCGACGCAAGCCTGCAACATCGCTGAACTTTGCCAGGTCCTGCGACTCTCCACTCACGGAGGTGCGAGTGCATTGACTGAGCCGAGGGGTCTCACTGTTAGGTCTGTCAAGTGTGTGCCGTGCAGTCGGAATGGTGGTGGTGGGGCACAGTGCGCTATTGAGTCTGTGAATCGTTCGTCACACGTGATAGTCCTGGTCCGTCTGTTGTCTTTGCCGCTGTGTGTATGGGTCATGACGACCTGTCATGGCTTGATGAGTCGCAAGCACGTGTCACCTTCGCTACTCAGCAGTCATCTGCTGAGCAACCCTTGTCTACTGTTTGAACTGTCACCAGCTGTTCTGTCACCTCGCCAGAGCATGTGACGGATGCCACCTGGATCCTAAATTCAGGCGCCACCCACCAAATGACATGTCATCACCGTGATTGTGTCGTGCTTGGTCATGTTGGCTCTGTGCGGTCTATGTGGATGGCTGCTGGGCATGAAGTGCCTGTCCAGGGTGAGGGTATGGTGCAATTCCATGGGCCGTCAGGGCCGGTTTACATCTCCAACGTGCTGTATGTGCCTGATTCAGAACTCAGCATACTGTCTAGATGTGCCTGCACGCAAATGGGTCTCAGCGTCGCGTTCACTAGTGAGGATGCCACGGTCTCTGTTTGCGCTACCGCTGAAGTGGTATTTTGTGGCAAGGCAGTTGGCGACTTGTACCATGTCTCTGACTATCCCACGTCCTTCCCAATCTCCAAATTCCCCGCTGTACGAGTGTTTGTTATGGAAACGCTATCTCCCGAACACCACCGCATACTACACATACGCTTGTCCCATGTCCACCTAGATGCCGTCAATCGCCTGATTCATGCAAATCCCACACTCAACCTTGACACGGCGTCCTTTGAGGTGTCGCCTAGAACTGACTGCCTACAGTACACTCAAGGTAAGATGCACTGTGCCACGTACCCTCTGTCCGACTGACAGGCTCTAAAACCCCTCAAGTTGGTTCACTCTGATCTCTTGGGACCCCTCCCGGTGGAGTTCCAGGAGGACAGAGGTCGATACGTCCTGACAATCACGGATGACTTCATGCACATGCGATGGATTTTTAGTCTGTGTCTGAAAATCAACGCTGCATTTGCCGTGCGCACGTGGCTTGTTATGGCCGAACGCCATCTGGCCATCGTCTCCATAACTTTCGCTCGAATAGGGGTGGTGAGTTCATGGGGGACCTGGACCGGTACTTTGCCAAAGTGGAAGTGTTTCACAACCTCTCCGCCCCCTCCACGCCCCAGAAGAACGGCGTGTATGAGCGCCGGATCAGCACCATGGAGGATGCGGTTCGCTTGATGTGGGTGGACAGCGGCATGTCGGAAGCATTCACTTTTGAGGGCATGGCCTACATAATATGGGTCAGGAACCGGATCCCTCACGGTCCCCTCCCCAACACGCACACCCACACCAACTATGGTACGGACGCCGTGCCGACCTCCGACACACGCGTCTCTGGGGATCTCTTGCCCGCGTCTGGTATACACCAGAACAACATGGGTCTAAGTTCTCCCCCCGCGGTCGAGTCTGCTTGTTTTTGGGCGTGGCTTCACGCTCCAAGGCATGGCGCTTGTGGAACCCTAGTCGGCGGCACATTGTCGAGTCTCGAGACACGCTTCTCTTTGAGCACCTCTCCTTCTATGACCTGCCCATCGGTGGCACCCCACAGTCACATTCCCTTGGGTGTGGTGCGATACCCCGTGCGGGGGGAGATGGGCTGATCGATGCCATAGTCCCGGTCACCGTGGGCGATACTGATTCGTCCCACACACCAGCTGGATTGCGTGCGATGTCCATCCTACCTACGCTTCCCACACTGCCTCTCTCGCCTAAGTCTCATGTGGCATCAGCTCCTCCCACCTTCTCAACGCCTAGGTCACCTGCTGAATCCTTGGTGCCGCCGCGTTATCCACACCTGCGTCACCGGCATCGGCCCCTGTGTCGTCTGTGTTGCTACCACTTGCGTTGCTAGTGCAGCCGGTCGACTCGTCGGTGTCGTCACCCTCCTCCGTCTCCCCAGTCGACACACCGGTACCACCTGACACATCGCAAGTCGTGTCAGTGCTTGATGCATGTCCACCTCCAGTGCCAGTTGCGTCGTCTCCAGAGCCCTATATACAAGGTGAGGACGGGCGTCTTCACCCACGTCCTACTCGTAGTGTGCGCAATGGAGATCCTCGAACCAAGGCCCTAGGCCTCTGCACGTAGGGATTCAGTGAAGTGCGCCCTAGCTGTGATACAGGCCTTGCGCTCCTTGCTCACGAGCGATGACTTGTAGTCGACTCCTTAGAATCCACCATCACTATTGGCCCCCCGTCTATGGCCTATGCCTTGGCCACGCTAAGTGGAACCACTGTGGCCCCATAACTCATTGTGGTGGGATTGGCGCCAGACCCCAGCACACTACGTGAGGCCCTCGCTAGTTCCGATGCGACCCTCTGGCGTGCAGCCTGCGAGGCTCAGCAAGCAGCCATCAATGAGCATGGGGTTTACGACCTTGTAGACCTGCCACGTGGACGAAAGGTTGTTCAGGCCAAGAGGGTCTTGCAACAAAAGCTCAAGCCGGACAACACGATCGACCGCTACAAAGCACGATAGAATACAAAGGGGTTCTCTCAAGTGGAGGGGATTGACATCACTGACATCTTTGCACCAGTTGGGCGCACGACCACGGCCTTAGGCCTGCTGTCCCAAGTAGCCCAGCACGATTGTGAACTCCACCAGATGGATGTCAACAACGCATTTCTGCATGGGAAGTTGGATGAAGAGATTTACATGGCTCAACCCCCTGGGTTCGAGGATAACAATGGCCAGGTGTGGCGGTTGTGAAAGGCATTGTATGGCCTGAAGCAGTCATCCAGGTGCTAGAACAAAGAGATCACCGGCACACTTCTACGAGCCGGCTATGCCCACAGCACGGCGGACCCATGGCTCTTTGTCTCCCAGACTCCTGCGCCACTAACGGCCATCCTAGTCTACGTTGATGACCTTCTAATCGCTTCACCCGATGTGAAGGCTGTCAAAGCAACCAAGGGAGTGCTGCAGTTGACATACAAAATGAAAGACTTGGGAGAGGCTGTTGTGTTTCTTGGCATGTAGATTGTGCGTGATCGCGATCGGCGGACACTCCTGGTCCATCAAGACCACTATGCTCTCACTCTGGGGGAGCTCTTCGCCGAGCTACTTTGCGGCGTGTGCACTGCGTTGACCACGATCACCCCTGACGGTCAGGACGCTCTGAAGGTCACCGATCTAGCACAGTTGGGGGAGCTAGTCGACGTGGCCCTGTACTTGCGCATCATTGGCTCGCTCATGTACCTGGCCACAACGACATGACCGGACATTGCCTTCACTGTCAACTTGCTCGCGCAGTTCTCATAGGCACCACGCATGCGGGATATGTAGGTTGCTCTCCGGTGCGTTCCCTACATCATGTCCAACACTTGGATTGGACTTTACTACCGTGGACATGCCTCTGTGGTTCTATATGGGTACACAGACAGTGATTGGACATGGAGCGCAGACGGCAAGATTTGCACCGGCTACATCTTCCTCATTGGAGAAAATGCCTTCTCGTGGCGCATCGGTAAGCAGGGATGCATTACTCGTAGCACCGCCAAAGCAGAGTATGTAGATTTGTGTGCTGGAGCGACCGAGAGTGTGTGGTTAGCGCGTTTGTTGCGTGAACAACGTCAGTCCATGCCCCTGTTGTACTTTGGTGTGACAACGCAAGTACAAAGTCTTATCACCGAGGACTCAAGTGTGTTTCATGCGTGCATGAAGCACATCAATGTCGAGTACCATTACATCCGAGATCTGGTGGATAGAGGTGAGATACAGGTCGTGTGGGTCGGCACCGACTCGTAGCTGGCTGATTTTCTGACAAAGGCCATCAGTCATATGAAGTTTCTTGCGGCGGTATATTCTGTGGGATTGCTCCCTGCCTGTGCTTTGGATTGACCTCTGCTCTTGAGCTGTGTCTCCTGCCATTCACCATCGCTGTCCATGTACTGTTGCTTGCATCAGTTTTGTTACGTTGATGGTCCCACTCGCGGTGTAGTCATGGGGGAGTGATATTGTACATACAGCTTACTTTGACCTCTCGGCTCACGTCCATCGCCTTGCAGAATCCTAATGGGACAGAGGGCACGGAAGACTGGGGGAGCAGACGCGACCTCAATGGTTGCCGAGCAGCTATGATGAGCCGCCGGGTGCACTTGCGCCACCACTAGCCTGCTCACACATTGTCTCCATTAAATCTGGTCTTGTGGATATTCGTGTTTGACTTGTAGTGGCTCGATGACCTATGTCGGTGGTACTTGTGAACCTGTGGTACATTAGACAGACATAGTTTAGGTCCAAACGTAGGATGTGAGTATGTGGGACACGTGGGCACTTGTGCCTCGATTTTTGGGGTGAGTGCCGTTGAGCTCCCTCTCGCTGGCCAACGGGTGGACTCACTTAACGAGCTCCATCCCGTAGGCTCTTACCACACCCTCTCACGTTGTTAACCCTAGTGTGACACACATACCTCTGTTTGACCTGCAACTTGTTCCAGTCAGTCCACACTGTGGAGGACTACACAAGAGAGTAAGGGAAAGGGTGCTTGGTGTGTCTCAGCGCTTGGATATTCGGGCTGTTTTACCCTTTCTTCATATATCAAAAGATTTGACGTTCATTCGCAATCAATTTATTGGTGTGTGGGGTTTGCCCTGACACCATTATGAGGACAACGAGGTTACTTGGGGTGTGGCATGATGCTCTGGTCGAGGTTATGGTGGTCGAGACCTACGTACCTGGTGAACTCTAACGGTATACCGTGGAGACACATTGCCTCCATGTGTTATGTATGATTGAAGCATGGTGTGGTCGAGACCCAGACACCCGAAGACATTTTCCAAGGTCACGAGGAGACCTTGCTTCTTTGTATCTCTTCCACGATGTTTGATACATAGGTGTGTGATTGAATTCTTGCATGGTCCAGACCTGGGCACTTGGTGGGAAGTACCGAGGAGACGCTGTGGAATGATATGCTTGATTGGTACTCGCCATGATTGGTTGCCCGAGTCATCCTTTCCTGCCTTTGCTCATACATCGTTATGGTGGCAGTTGTGCCAGCCACGGTGAGTGTTGGTGTGAAAATCTTCCACTCGTCATGAGCGACGTCGAGGAAAGCAGCGATACAAGAGAGCACAACAATTTGGTTGGCATCCAGAGGATTCCAAGACGTCTCTAGTACATGCAACTTGACTCGTGTGACTCAGATCCTTAATGCGGACCCAGCTAGTGCCAGAGCACCGATGGGTGGTGACTCCACCCACCAGCAGTTGCTAGAAAGATGCCACGATGCCTCACGTGCTTGCCGGGTTGGTATGCAGTTTTTTGCCGATGCTAGAATTTTCTCTGTGAAGAGGCTCTCGAGCCTGATTTCCATGTTTTGCATTTTTTGTCCACTAATGGATGCCGGACTTGTGCGTGTGACCAGTCGTGGTGTTTGGCTTGAGATTATGCATCTCTACGTTCAGACGGTGTTGCGTTTGGGTAACTGTGCGCAAAGCTACGGCCAAAACAGTGATTTTGGGCGGGGTTTTAGGACAAACTGACATCGTCGCGTGCAGCACCCGCTGTGCACCGCGTCAGCTATTCATGCTATGTGGGTGTCAATTTTTGTTTCTCTCTATACAATTATATTCAATTTGAGCTCCCTGACACTTTGTACGTGTCCCTACCCAGACACTTGCAGTTTCGTGCATGACTTGTGACTCTCATCACACATTGACTGAGCACTGATGCTTAGTTCAGTGGCAAGCGGTTAGGAAGGTTCCAAGAATTTTCTCATGGTATTAGAGNGACCCAGCTAGTGCCAGAGCACCGATGGGTGGTGACTCCACCCACCAGCAGTTGCTAGAAAGATGCCACGATGCCTCACGTGCTTGCCGGGTTGGTATGCAGTTTTTTGCCGATGCTAGAATTTTCTCTGTGAAGAGGCTCTCGAGCCTGATTTCCATGTTTTGCATTTTTTGTCCACTGATGGATGCCGGACTTGTGCGTGTGACCAGTTGTGGTGTTTGGCTTGAGATTATGCATCTCTACGTTCAGACGGTGTTGCGTTTGGGTAATTGTGCGCAAAGCTACGGCCACAACAGTGGTTTTGGGCGGGGTTTTAGGACAAACTGACATCGTCGCGTGCAGCACCCGCTGTGCACCGCGTCAGCTATTCATGCTATGTGGGTGTCAATTTTTGTTTCTCTCTACACAATTATATTCAATTTGAGCTTCCTGACACTTTGTATGTGTCCCTACCCAGACACTTGGATTGAGCACTGACAGTCCGTTGGTCTCCCTTGCTGTCTTGCTGATTGTGTTTAGTCTGCTCTCTCTTCACTTCTTTTTGCCAGTGTGGCGACATCTGGTGTTCGTCCTCCCATGCTTGTGTTGGTTGGCTTCTGGATCCTGGATTCAAGAGCCATCTATCACATGACGCATGTACGCTCCTCATTTTTTTCCCTCGGCCCCCCTATGGTTGTCCACTTTGTGTGCACTGGATCAAGCCAGTTGCTCCCTATTCAAGGCATTGGTGTCACTCATTTTGTTGTTCCCAACGGCAATTTGTACCTTCCTAATATCCTGTACGTTCCTTCTTTGGAGCTCAACCTGAAATCAGTGCACTCTTTGAATGATTAGATCATGGTCTCCTCTGCTAGTGGAGGTGTAGGCACAACATGTTTGCGTCCCTCTAGTCCCATTGTCCTACGCGGGGTTAAGTTTGACAAATTCTATCATGTACCCCTGTTCTCCTCTCTTGCGGCCTTAGTTGGTACGACCCTCATCCATGTGACAACCTCTCTCTATCCTGACATCATACATCAGTTGCATTGGTATCTTGCACATGTCCATATCGATGCCATCCCTAGCATGGCTCACCTTAAGCCAGTACTGGGATCATCCCCCTCTACTTTCCATGCCCCCTGTCCCGCTAACTGACTTGACTGTGTCGAGGGCAAGATGCATCCCTCTCCCTTCTCTGACTTTGGTTCTCAGTCCAGTTATCCTCTTGATCATGTGCATGGCCCCCTTCCCCATGACATCCTTGGTGATGTCGGTCATTATATCTTGTACCTTACTAATAATTTCTCTCACTTTCGTTGGGTCTTTCCTCTCTGACACAAGAGTGACATCACTCCCATTACTAAGGCATGGTGAGGTCAGGCTGAGCTTGCATGTCAGCGCTCCATGTGTATATTTTGTACTAACGGCAGCGGTGAGCTTCTTGGCCCGACCGCCCGCTCTCTTGCATCCAAGGGGGTGTTTCTGGAGACCTCCACTCCTTACATACCCAAACAAAATGGATGTTTGAAAGCTAGAACCGTACCCTCATTGATAGTGTACGGACCCTCTTGTCTGGGTCTAGCCTTCCCCTGCTCTTCGCCTTTGAGGCCATAAGCTACATGACCTAGGTCTGGAATCACGTTCTTTATTATCCTCTCCTTTGTTAAAACTTTTGAGCAATGGTCTGGCACTCGTGCCGACCTTCGGAATCCTCGTTTCTGGGGCTGCATTGCCTCTGCCTGGCTGCTTGATGACTTGCACAATGACAAACTCTCACTTTGGACCCATATGTGTTCATTTTTGTGTGTCTGACCCTGTGCGCCAGTGGGAAGTTGATTCCTATGATGCATTTTTTTTCGAGGCGGAATTTCTTCGTGATCTTGGTCGTCTTTCTCCTATTGCCTCCCTCCTGCCAATATCTCAGCTGGGGGGGAAGGGGGTTAGCCCTGTTCCACCTATATTCCCTTCTGTATCGACCTCGTAGCCAATACCCTTGTCTCTCCACTCGTCAGGCTCGCGGAATACACCTGCCTTGATGTTTCTTCTACATACTTCGTCCAGTTCATCGAGCACACTGGTCTCCCCAGTCACGTCTTCGTCGTCCCTTGTGTTTGAAACGTCGCCTACTGTCAAACCATCGTCAAGCCCTATTGTCCCTATTGTGTCAATAGACCTTGCAGGGGCAGACCCACCTCTGTCAGCAGATTCCATTGGGAATGCACCTGTCTCACCCTTCGTCCGCGACGGTTGCCTTTGTGCGCTCCCTCATCACACCTCCACCGTCCCTACTACGTCCATCCTACCATCCTAGTCACAGACGGCTGAGCCCCCCACTGTGCCAACAGGCATGGATGCGCTAGGCCTAGCCATTGGCGTGTTCCATCCTAGTTCCAACCTAAATTATCCTCTGCTCATCTCTAAGCACACTCGTGCAATAGTTGCAGCTACCACTGAAGCCATTGTTGAGTGTCATGCAACCATTGGCTCCACATCCCTTTCCCAAGACCCTACCACACCTCGCCATGCACGTGCGGCCTTTGATGCTCAGTAGTGGAAAACCGCAATGCACGATGAGCTAAAGGCCCTTGACGATAATGATGTGTACGAGCTGGTTGACCTGCCAACAAGACGCAAAGACATTGATGCGCCATGGGTCTTTTTGTGCAAGTACAAGCCAGTTGGAATGCTAGAAATGTACAAGGCTCGCCTCACTATGAAGGGATTCTCCCAAGTCCCGTGCATTGAATTTGATGAGACCTTCGCACCAGTTGGTCGTTACACCACTGCTCGAGCCTTGCTAAATCCTGTCGCTCATCATGATTGTGATCTAGAGCAGATGGAACCAACAACGCTTTCCTCCATGGGCAACTAGACGAGGAGATCTACAAGGTCTAGCCACTCGGCTTCTTCGATGGCACCGACAAAGTTTGGCGACTACAAAAGGCCCTCTCTGACCTGAAACATTCGCCTCGGTGTTGGAACTAGGAGATCACATGCACACTTGAAACGGGTGGATACCAGCAAAGTATGGTGGATCCTCCTCTCTTTGTCACCCCTCCATCAGCTCCCTTCCACGATGTCCTCTATGTGGATGACCTCCTCCGTGTGGCACCCAGATAGGAGGTCATGAAGTCAGTGAATTTCCTCCTAGAGTCCACATACAAGATGGACTTAGTTCCGGCTTGTGTTTTTCTTGGCATGGAGTTGGAATGAGACCGCCCTTGCTATATGCTCCACGGTCACCAAGCTCCTTAAATTCGCAGTCTGGGGGGGTGCTATGCCTCCCTCCCCGAGACAGTGCCCACGACGTCCACGCCCATGATTCCAGCTGGACAGAGGTTGCAAAAGACACTCAATGTGTCAAATCTAGGGAAGCCAATCGACGTGACGAACTGCCTCCGCGTGATTGGGGATGACTACCAGGGCGGACGTTGTCTTTGCTGTGAACGTTTTGACATGTTTCTCATAGCATCCGAGAGCACAACAATTGGAGGCAACGTTGTGTGTTGTCACGTACACCATGTCCACAACTCGCACTGGAATTTGATATCACGCACAGTCGTTAATCATGGTTGATAGGTACAAAGACTCACTGNCCTCCGCGTGATTGGGGATGACTACCAGGGCGGACATTGTCTTTGCTGTGAACGTTTTGACATGTTTCTCATAGCATCCGAGAGCACAACAATTGGAGGCAACGTTGTGTGTTGTCACGTACACCATGTCCACAACTCGCACTGGAATTTGATATCACGCACAGTCGTTAATCATGGTTGATAGGTACAAAGACTGACTGGGCCCATGATGCTGATGCTTGTAGCCACACAGGTTACATCTTTCTTGTTGGTGGAACAACAGTGTCATGGCAGAGTAAAAAACAAGGTTGTATTGCTCATAGCTACAATAAAGCATAGTAAGTTGCAATTGGCATCGGCATGTGTGAGAGCATGCAGTTGTGTCACCTCTTGTAGCATCTGTGTGTCCCCGTTCATAGTATTACCCTCCGATATGATAATCAAAGCACCAAGGTGGTTTTTGAGCACAATAGCATGCATCACACTCGCAGTAACCATATCAATGTTTAGCATCATTTTGTGCGTGAGAGAGTGGCTGTAGGTAATGCCCACATCGTCTTGGTTGACACTCAATGGCAGAGAGCTGACTTCTACCTCAAGGCGCTCAGCAGCAACGTATTCAAGGCCGCAGTCCATGCCGTTGGCTTGTTATGTGCTCGTGATGAAACCGGTTGAGTCCTTGTGCATTTGCATGCGTGTGTATAGTTGTTTTAATCACACCTTGTGACATCCATGTGAGTGTGCATTGTGTTTTTTTGGTTGTGGGTCATGGAAGAGAGTTGGTTTCGGTGTGACAGACATGTAGTGACACCTGGCCTCGTTGCACATCCCACACATCACTGATGACTGAGAGAGAAGAAATTTGACTGTCAACGAGTTCGCCATCGCAGAGACATGGTCGTGGGCCATGTGAACATCAGCATCACTTGTGCTCACTCTGACTCACTTGCATTGACTCTTGCTGGTTTGATGTTAGAAATAGATACATCCAGATCTGCATTTGTGGTTGGAACGCTGGTGTGAGTGAAAACAACAAAAGTGAGGGGATCGGTTCGGTCCCCACAATGTCGTGTGATTGGAGGCGAGCCTTGAGTTGGAGCGAGTTCGCAATTCAGTAGCTCTTGGCTCTTGTCCCAATGAGCTTCACTGAGTTCCTGTGTGACTTGCCTTGCTTGGCGTGACCTATGGGAACCGTGCGTGTCTCTGTCTCATGGTTCTCTTCAACAACTGAGGCTGTCACCCTTCTACTTCCCTGGCTATGCCTCGAATTACATTCTATTGCGTGCATGTTCCCTCCTCTACTGCTGCCTTACTCCCATGGTAGACTGCTTCCTAACCTTCTTTACCTACATACTCCTTAGCATTGAGAAGATGCGTGGAAGCTTCCTAGCGACACAGCCGCTGACTAGGCATCAGTGCCTGGTCAGACGATGACGACAGTCACAAGTCGTGCACACACCGGCAAGGGTCTGGCTTGGAGACACAAAGCAAAGTGTCAGAATGCTTCAATAGTATTTGCAGAGAGAAATGAAAAATAACAGGTCCATGGAATAAGTACCTGCCGCGGCGCACGGTGGGTGTCGCACGCGGCAGTGCAAGATCTGTCCTAAAAACGACCCAAAACCACGTTTTGGCCGTAACTCTGCGTAGACATATCAAAACGCTACGCCGTCTGAACCTAGACGTGCAAAATCAAAGGCCAGACGCTACGACTGGTCACATGCATGCATCCGGCATCAAGTGATGGATACACAATACAAAAAAATGCAAATCGAGCCCACGGCCAATCCACCGATAAACTCCTGTGTGCTGTAGAAAAATTGCAGGAGGTCCCGGGTAGCGTCAGGAGCTCTGGAACGGTCGTCAGTCAGCTCCAAGATGGCACTCCGCCACCGGATGACGCACCGGTGCCTCCAGGGTCTGCATCAGGGATCTGCACGAGTATGGACATGGCCGAGTGGTCATAATAAACTATACAGGTCGACAGCAACATCACAAATCACAACACTCCCCCATGACCCGATGGTACGGATGTCCATACACGTGCAGCACTGAGAGGAATACAAAAATAAGTGGAACAAAAAATGTGACACGGACACGGACACACCCCACACTCAACCACTCTCAGGCAAGGGGCGAAGTCCAAAAAAACGAATGGCCACCAGGAACATTCCGTGTGCTAGTGCCTTCGTCAAGAAGTCAGCACGCTGCATGTCAGTGCCAACCCAAATGACGGAGATCACGTGTCGCTCCACTAGATCACGCACGAAGTGCTGCTCAACCGCAATATGCTTCATGCGAGCATGAAAGACACCAGAGATCTCTTCGCAATGGCAAGAGCACTCTGGTTGTCGCAGCAAAGCAGAATGGCGGGTACTGACTGGCCAAGCTCATGGAACAGGCGTTGCAGCCATACCGCCTCAGCAACCCCTGCACCCAGAGCAACGCACTCTGCCTCCGATGAGCTACGTGCAAGCAGAGTCCAAGGTACGGTGTGGAGTCCACGTACCGCACCACTCGCACAGCCGCGTGAAGGGCTCTAGCACGTGGAGCCTGTGAAAACTGGGCAAGGAGGTTGACGGCAAATGCGATGTCAGGACGTGTGGTAGTGGCCAGGTACATCAGAGATCCGATGAGACGGAGGTACAGGGTCACATCCACTGTCTCTCCTAGCTGTGTGGGATCGTCAACCTTCACGGCATCCTGCCCGTCAGGCGTATGAGGTGTGGAAGCCGTGGGCACTACGCCGAGAAGGTCGCTGAATCGCTCCCCCATAACACGTGCATAGCGGGCCTGATGTAGTAGTAGAGTGCGACGTCTGCGGTCTCGCACGATCTCCATGCCAAGAAACACCGCTGCACGACCAAGGTCCTTCATCGTATAGGCAGTCTGGAGGACAACCTTGGCCTCCTTCACAGCTTCCAACGAAGGAGACGCGATCAGAAGGTCGTCGACATAGACCAAGATGGCGGTGAATGGCTCAGGCGTCTGTCGAATGAAGAGAGAGGGATCCGCCTCACTCTGTACATATCTCGCACGAGTGAGGGTGCCAGTGATCTCCTGGTTCCAACACCGAGGAGACTGCTTGAGGCCGTACAAGGACTTGCGCAAGCGCTAGACCTTGTCACCGTCCTCAAAGCCGGGTGGCTGAGCCACGTAAATCTCCTCATCCAAAGAGCCATGGAGGAACGCATTGTTTACATTCATCTGGTGCAGTTCCCAGTCATGCTGAGCCACTACACCGAACAGAGCTCGAGCTGAGGTCATGCGGCCGACAAGGGCAAAGGTGTCAGTGTAATCAATGCCCCCAATCTGAGAGTACCCCTTGACAACCAAGCGAGCCTTGTGGCGTTCCAGTGAGCCATCCGGCTTCACTTTCTTGCGAAAGACCCACTTGACCTGAATAGCCTTCCTCCCAGGTGGAAGGTCAACTAGCTCATAAACCCCGTGCTCTCGGATGGCACGGAGCTCATCCTCGTAGGCAGCACGCCACGCGTCAGCATCCTGTGACGAGAGAGCTTCCCTCAGTGTGCTAGGGTCAGGTGCCATAGAGGGAGAGCTCTACGTGTCAAGAGCGTATGCCTCAGTGCCAGGTTTGATGACCACAAGATCGGCTACTGCATCACAAGCGATATGAAACTCGCAAGTGACGAGGTCGTGCCCTACGAGACACGCTGGATGTACCTCTGCGTGCTCAGTGCAGACACTCAGGCCTAAGGCCTTTGTGCCGGGATCACCACTCACGATGCTGCGAGTAGAGCGCCTGGGCGCATGACGAGACACTCGCTGAGCTCCGGAGTCTCATGGTCGAAGGCGACCGCCAGGCTCACGGGAGTAACCCGGGCACGAGGGGCGCACCTCCGGCTCAGGAACGGGCACAATCGTAGCTGGGGAGGACTGAGGCAAGGGAGCTAGTGATAGCGTACGAGGAGATGCGGGCGTCTGAGACACAGGGCTCGGTGTGACAGTAGGAGCAGGTGAGGCAGGTCCATGCACAGAGGCAGGGGTGGTGGAGCACCTAGGTACGGTTGTAGGAGTACGCACATGTACAAGATCATGGGTACGTGTGGGGCGTAAAGGGGCAGGAGTAGAAGCCGGCAGTGCTGGAGAGATCATTGGACCGACAGCGATGATCGCTAGGTCATCAAGCGCCGGAGAGGTGGAGGGAGCTCAAACGGACCCATCTGCTTGGCGATCGGTACTCGCAGGCGTAGACTCCCCAATCCGTCTAGAAACCTCACACGTGGGAACATGTGTGACGGACAGCGACGTGATCAAAGTCAGATCACGGTAGGTGAGGGACTCAAAGAAGAGCTCGTCACGGGACTCAACAATGCGACAACGAGTAGGGTCCCAAAAACGCCATGCCTTCGACCGCGGGGAAATACCAACGAAGGCGCACAAGTGATCCCGCTGTGAGACCTTGGACCCTTGCTGGTCCTCATTGCACCACACAGAAGCCAAGGATCCCCAGATGCGAGCGAGGCGCAAGTCAGCACGGTGGTCGAACCAGAGCTCATACGATGTGACGTCGTCCGAAAGAGGACCGTGCGGGAGGCGGTTCTAGACCCAAGTCATGTAGGCGAAGCCTTAAAAAGCATAAGACTTCGAAAGACCGCACTCAGACCGCATACCACGAACCGCATCCTCCATGGTGCAGTTCCAGCGCTCAAAAACACCGTTCTGCTAAGGAGTAGTAGGAGAGGAGACCTGGTGAAAGATCCCGTGCTCGTCGAAGAAGTTGTCCATCTCACCAAGGAACTCGCCGCCGCGATCCGAGCGGAAGGTGTGCAGCGTGTGGCGAGACTAACGCTTAGCCATCACTAGCCAGAGACAAACCGCGAGAGCGGCGTCACTCTTCCGGCGCGGGCTGTAGACCCACCGCATCCGGGTGAAGTCATCAGTCAAGGTCAGGACGTATCGACCCCGATCGGACAGAGACTCGACAGGTAGGGGACCAAGAAGGTACGAATGAGCTAACTCGAGAGGGCAGAGTGCGCGTGAACGGGATACAGGGTAGGTGCAACAATGCATCCTACCCTGAGCGCATAAGAGGCAGTCGGTCTTGGGCGGCTTCTCAAAAGAAGCCGCGTCAAGACCGAGGGCGAGCTGTGTTCGAATGAGCTTTGACACATTGTCGGAGCCTACATGACACATGCGGCGATGAAGCAATTGCTGGTGCTCAGGAGACAGAACACCAGTGACAAAAATACGAGCGGAAGGGGAGGGGGAGCAAGGAGCACAAGTCCGAGAGACACGATACAGGTCATCCACGACAGAGCCACGAAGGACAACGCTACGAGTGTCAAGAGCAGTCACAGTCGTGGACTATGCAGTATGCTCCACACAGAGTCCCATCAGTGTGCAAGCACGTACGGAAAGCAAGCTAAGCTCAAGGTCAGGCACAAATAGCACCTCAGAAAGATACAGGGGGCCCGACGGACCATCGAAACGGAGGACCCCAACACCTTGGACTGGCAAGGACTGACCAGAGCCTGTGCAGATAGAAGGACCGGATGCAACAGGTCCGAGAACAACGAAATCACTACAAAGACAGGTCATGTGATGAATGGCACCGGAGTCGATGATCCAAGTGCCACCGGGATCACAACTAGAGGACGTCACTGTACAACGAGCAACGGAACACTCGGCCTCGGATAGACGTTGGGCAGCAGGTGGGGAGGAACGACGAAGGGCACAAAGGTGAGACTCATGAATCCAGTCCGTACAGTCAGGCCCATCCTCATCACATGCTGACTGTGCCCCCCCACACGAGTCATCCCGAGTCACGAAAATAGACGAACAGACAGTCTGTGAACCACCCGACTATGACAACACACTCGCACCTCCCTGAAAGCGAAGCGCCATAAGGTGTCGGAGCTCGGCGATGGTGCGGTCACGTGGGTCTGGATCGTCTCTGGTCGCCGATGGTGAAGCAGGAACTGCTGCGGCCGTGGTCGCCGCGCGCCCGCAGGATGTGCTTCTGGACGTAAACCGTAGTGTGTGCGCAGCCTGGAGCCCACGAGTAATCCGCGCCCAGTCGAGCGGCTGCTGGCACTCGGTGTAGCGATGGGCGCCTCCACACTTGTAGCAGTGAACGAAGTATCCACTACTACTGCCCGATGATGGCTATTGCTGCGGCTGGTGCTGGCCCGAGCCACGCCTCCGTCGCCCCTTCTTTCCCTGTGCTGCAACCGCGACACCCTGTTTTTGAGTCGGTGTAATCGGGGCAGAAGGGGAGGAGGAGGACGAGACAGAGGATGGAGAAGAAGTCTGTAGGAGGGGCGTCGGTGGTGATGCAACGACTGCTACAACAATGGAGGTCGCCTGATGGGCCACGGCTGCCTGACGGGCGGAAGTCACCTAGAGGAAAAGCTGGTGCGCCCAGGGAAGAAGCTGTAGTGAGGCTGAAAAATGCTCGAGCACGGCTTCGCTGTACCGCGTGAAGATGTCTCTGTGCTCAAGGCGAACCCGGAGCATGATCGTGCGGAGCGCCCACAGCTGTGTGCCTCCTGAGGTCCCTATGTGTGTGTAAATGCGCATGGTGTGTTGCCAGTTGTCGGCTGCATGCTCGGCAGGCCCCTGACGAAGGGAGTGAGAGGCACGGATGTGCGCGGCGCGGGTGGCGTGCGTCTTTGCAGCAAGTAGGGACAATGCTAGGTCCCAGCCCTCGCGTGGATCTGCGTCAGTGCCTGTGCCCCCCTCGCCAAGGATTGAGCGGAAGTCAACGACGGTCTCGAGCGGCATGGCGTAGAGAAGTCCGCGCATCGCCCTATCCGCTGTCAGCACCTGAGCTCGGTCCATAGTCTGATACTGCCTATGGTAGTAGGGCCACACGCCCTCTCAAATGGCCCAGACCTGAAAGAGGATCTCCCAGCAAAGCTGTCCTTGCTGACGTACCGTGGGGCGACGTGTCGAAGTCCTTGGGTTGCCGCTCCGTAGGGAGAGCAACCACAGGATGAGAAGGACGATGGAAGGGAAAGACGCCGGGAAGAGGGAAGTCGTTGGGGTGGAGATCAGGCGACGATCGAAACTCCGGAAAGCGAGACGTGTGTGGAGGCGGAGAGCTCGTCTGTAGCTGGCGGATACAATCATGAAGCACACAAATCTCGCGCTCCGGGGAGTCGCCCTCCATGCCTGGCATGTCTAGATCAACATCCCAAGGGTCAAGAGGTGGCGGGACGGCTCCAGCTCCTGTCTCCGATCCTGGAGCTGACTGTTGTGCAGAGGGTGCAATCCTGGCCGCTCCATCAAGAATCTGTCGTAGAGTCGTGGAATGTCCTCAAAGAAGCTCAGTAAGTGTACGTATGCCGTCAGTCTACTCCCGCTACAAGCGACGCATCTCGTCCTACTGGCTCCGCAGTTCCTCAATGGCCTGCGAACGTGCGCTCATGACCCCTGAGGAGGAAGAAGGATCTAGTACCCTCTTTCCCTTCTTGTCGGGCGGAGCCATGGTGCCGCTCATTATGGGCCGAGAAGTCAACGTGGTTGAATTGCAGAAACGGGAGCGTTTCTCGAGGAGTTGAAACGCTGGTAACTTTTGACCCACCGACCAAGAATCCCACTAAGGCAAGTGATGACGTCAGCAGAAATTTGCTGACGTCAGCAAGACCTGGTGACATCAGCAAGTAAAAACTGCAGACGTCAGCTCGCCCTCCCTTTCTTCTTTGTCAACCCTCGCGACTGTTGCACGAGCTGGGGCCGCTCCACAGCAGCCGCGCGAGAGCTGCGCGGAAGCTGCGCAGCAGCTTTCGCTCGGCTGCTGCTGTTGATGCGTCGTCCGTTGCAGCAGCAGCCGCGCGGCTACGTGCGGAGCGGCCGCCTGGCTGCTGCGTGCGCGGCAGTGCCAGCAGCCGCGTGCTGCTGCTGCGTCAGCTGTGCGCTGCGTCTACTGCACGGTGCTGCAGCCGCCGCGCGCTGCTGCTTCGCTGCTACTGCTTCGCTGCTGCTGCTGCCGCTGCTGCTGCTGCACTGCTGCTGCTGCCGCTGCTGCTGCCGCGGCTGTTGCACTGTTTTTGTGCTGCTGCTACTGTTGCCACTACCGTCACTACTACGATGCTGCTCTGCTGCTGCCGTCGCATGCTGCTGCTGTGGTGTTGCCGCCGTGCGCTGCTGCCGCCGCTACTGCTGCCGCTTCTACTGTGCTGCTACTGTGCTACACTTCTGCTGCTGCTGTTGAATGCTGCTGGGGACTACAGTCTCACGTGGTGATGGTGAGCGACGTCGACGCCGGTCTGCTGTCGTCTACGGGTCCCTGTGGATCTACTGCAGTTGTGGCTCTCACTGCTGCTGCTCTGCTGCGTCTCTGCTGCACAGCTCGGTGAGAACTGTCTCACCGCTCTGATACCATAAGAAGATGCATGGAAGCTTTCTGGTGACACAGCCGCTGACTAGGCGTCAGTGCCTGGTCCGACGGTGACGATAGTCACAAGTCGTGGACCCACCGGCAAGGGTTTGGCTAGGAGACACAAGGCAAAGTGTCAGAATGCTTCAATAGCATTTGCAGGGAGAAAGGAAAAATGACAGGTCCATGGCATAAGTTCCTGCCGCGGCGCACAGCGGGTGTGGCACGCGGTAGTGCAAGATCTGTCCTAGAACTGGCCCAAAACCACTGTTTTGGCCGTAACTGTGCGCAGACATATGAGAACGCTACGATGTCTGAACCTAGACGTGCATAATCAAAAGCCGGGACGTTAGGACTGGTCACAAGCATGCATCCAGCATCAAGCGGTGGACACACAATACAACAACATGCAAATCGGGTCAACGACCAGTCCACCGATAAACTCCTGTGTGCTGCAGAAAAACTGCACGAGGTCCAGGGTAGCGTCAGGAGCTCTGGAACGGTCGTCAGTCAGCTCGAGGATGGCAGTCCACCACTAGATGACGCACCGGTGCCTCCAGGGTCCGCATCAGGGATCTGCACGAGTATGGACACGGCCGAGTGGTCATAGTTAACTGTACAGGTCGACAGGAGCGTCACAAATCAC
>SZWC01004242.1:12332-42264 GCA_023375785.1 Penium margaritaceum
TAATGCACAAAGTTTATGCACAAAGTTTATGCACAAAGTTTATGCACAACGTTTATGCACAACGTTTGTGCACAAACTTTATGCACAAAGTTTTTGCACAAAGTTTATGCACAAAGTTTATGCACAAAGTTTATGTACAATGTTTATTTACAACGTTTATGCACAAAGTTTATGCACAAAGTATATGCACAACGTTTATGCACAGAGTTTATGCACAAAGTTCATGCACAAAGTTCATGCACAAAGTTTATGCACAAAGTTTATACACAAAGTTTACGCACAAAGTTTATGCACAAAGTTGATGAACAAAGTTGATGCACAAAGCTTGAGCACAGCGTTTATGCACAAAGTTTATGTACAACGTTTATGCACAAAGTTTATGCACTAAGTTTATGCACAAAGTTTAGGCACAACGTTTATGCACAAAGTTTATGCACAAATTTTATGCACAAAGTTTATGCACAAAGTTTCTGCAAAACGTTTCTGCACAAAGTTTATGCACAAAGTTTATGCACAAATTTTATGCACAGAGTTTATGCACAAAGTTCATACACAATGTTTATGCAAAACATTTATGCACAAAGTTTATGCACAATATTTATACACTACGTTTATTCAAAAATTTCATGCAGAAATTTTATGGACAAATTTTCTGCACAAAGTTTCTGCACAAAGTTTATTCACAAAATTAATGCACAAATATTATGCACAAAGGTTCTACACAAAGTTTATGCACAAATTTAATGAAAAAAATTTATGCACAAAGTTCGTGCACAATATTTATGCACAAAGTTTACGCAAAAACGTTTATGCACAAAGTTTATGCACAACGTTTATGCACAATGTTTGTGCACAAACTTTATGCATAAAGTTTATGCACAAAGTTTATGCACAAGGTTTATGCACAAATTTTATGCACAACGTTTATGCACAAAGTTTATACACAACGTTTATGCACAAATTTTATGCACAAAGTTTATGCAAAAAGTTTACGCAGAAATTTTATACAAAAAGTTGATGCACAAAGGTTATGCACAAAGTTGATGCACAAAGCTTATGCACAATTTTTATGCACAAAGTTAATGCAAAAAGTTTATGCACAACGTTTATGCACAAAATTTATGCACAACGTTTATGCACAACGTTTATGCACAAAGATTGTGTACAAAGTTTCTGAACAAAGTCTATGCACAAAGTTCATGCACAAAGTTTATGCACAAAGTTTCTGCAAAATGTTTATGCACAAATTTTATGCACAAAGTTTATGCACAAAGTTCATACACAACGTTTATGCACAACATTTATGCACAAAGTTTATGCACAATATTAATGCACAATGTTTATTCAAAACGTTCATGCAGAAAGTTTATAGACAAATTTTCTGCACAAAGTTTCTGCACAAAGTTTATGCACAAAGTTAATGCACAAAGTTTATGCACAAAGTTTCTACACAAAGTTTATGCACAAAGTCTATGAACAAATTTTATGCACAAAGTTTATGTACAATATTTATGCACAAAGTTTGTGCACAAAGTTTATGCACAATGTTTTTGTACAAAGTTTATGCACAAAGTTTACGCACAAAGTTTATGCACAAAGTTAATGCACAAAGTTTATGCACAAAGTTTATGCACAACGTTTATGCAAAACGTTTGTGCACAAACTTTATGCACAAAGTTTTTTCACAAAGTTTATGCACAAAGTTTATGCACAAAGTTTATGTACAATGATTATGCACAAAGTTTATGCACAAAGTTTATGCACAAAGTATATGCACAACGTTTATGCACAGAGTTTATGCACAAAGTTCATGCACAAAGTTTATGCACAAAGTTTATGCACAAAGTTTATGCACAAAGTTTACGCACAAAATTTATGCACAAAGTTGATGAACAAAGTTGATGCACAAAGCTTATGCACAGCGTTTATGCACAAAGTTTATGTACAACGTTTATGCACAAAGTTTATGCACAAAGTTTATGCACAAAGTTTAGGCACAACGTTTATGCACAAAGTTTATGCACAAAGTTTATGCACAAATTTATGCACAAAGTTTCTGCAAAATGTTTCTGCACAAAGTTTATGCACAAAGTTTATGCACAAAGTTTATGCACAGAGTTTATGCACAAAGTTCATACACAATGTTTATGCACAACATTGATGCACAAAGTTTATGCACAATATTTATGCACAACGTTTATTCAAAAAGTTCATGCAGAAAGTTTATGGACAAATTTTCTGCACAAAGTTTATGCACAAAATTAATGCACAAATATTATGCACAAAGGATCTACACAAAGTTTATGCACAACGTTTATGAACAAATTTTATGCACAATGTTCATGCACAATATTTATGCACAAAGTTTACGCAAAAACGTTTATACACAAAGTTAATGCACAAAGTTTATGCACAACGTTTATGCACAACGTTTGTGCACAAACTTTATGCACAAAGTTTATGCACAAAGTTTATGCATAAAGTTTATGCACAAAGTTCATGCACAACGACTATGCACAAAGTTTATACACAACGTTTATGCACAAAGTTTATGCACAAAGTTTATGCACAAAGTTTACGCAGAAAGCTTATACACAAAGTTGATGCACAAAGGTTATGCACAAAGTTGATGCAAAAAGCTTATGCACAATTTTTATGCACAAAGTTTATGCACAAAGTTTATGCACAACGTTTATGCACAAAATTTATGCACAACGTTTATGCACAACGTTTATGCACAAAGTTTATGCAGAAAGCTTATACACAAAGTTGATGCACAAAGGTTATGCACAAAGTTTATGCACAAAGTTTCTGCAAAATGTTTATGCACAAATTTTATGCACAAAGTTTATGCACAAAGTTCATACACAACGTTTATGCACAACATTTATGCACAAAGTTTATGCACAATATTAATGCACAATGTTTATTCAAAAAGTTCATGCAGAAAGTTTATAGACAAATTTTCTGCACAAAGTTTCTGCACAAAGTTTATGCACAAAGTTAATGCACAAAGTTTATGCACAAAGTTTCTACACAAAGTTTATGCACAAAGTCTATGAACAATTTTTATGCACAAAGTTTATGTACAATATTTATGCACAAAGTTTGTGCACAAAGTTTATGCACAATGTTCTTTTACAAAGTTTATGTACAAAGTTTACGCACAAAGTTTATGCACAAAGTTAATGCACAAATTTATGCACAAAGTTTATGCACAAAGTTTACGCACAAAGTTTATGCACAAAGTTGATGAACAAAGTTGATGCACAAAGCTTATGCACAGCGTTTATGCACAAAGTTTATGTACAACGTTTATGCACAAAGTTTATGCACAAAGTTTATGCACAAAGTTTAGGCACAACGTTTATGCACAAAGTTTATGCACAAAGTTTATGCACAAATTTTATGCACAAATTTTCTGCAAAACGTTTCTGCACAAAGTTTATGCACAAAGTTTATGCACAAAGTTTATGCACAAAGTTTATGCACAGAGTTTATGCACAAAGTTCATACACAATGTTTATGCACAACATTTATGCACAAAGTTTATGCACAATATTTATGCACAAAGTTTACGCAAAAACGTTTATGCACAAAGTTAATGCACAAAGTTTATGCACAACGTTTATGCACAACGTTTGTGCACAAACTTTATGCACAAAATTTATGCACAAAGTTTATGCATAAAATTTATGCACAAAGTTCATGCACAACGGCTATGCACAAAGTTTATACACAACGTTTATGCACAAATTTTATGCACAAAGTTTATGCACAAAGTTTACGCAGAAAGCTTATACACAAAGTTGATGCACAAAGGTTATGCACAAAGTTGATGCACAAAGCTTATGCACAATTTTTATGCACAAAGTTTATGCACAAAGTTTATGCACAACGTTTATGCACAAAATTTATGCACAACGTTTATGCACAACGTTTATGCACAAAGATTGTGTACAAAGTTTCTGAACAAAGTCTATGCACAACGTTTATGCACAAAGATTGTGTACAAAGTTTCTGAACAAAGTCTATGCACAACGTTTATGCACAAACTTTATGCTCAAAGTTTATGCACAAAGTTTATGCACAAAGTTTATGCACAAAGTTTCTGCATAAAGTTTATGCACAAAGTTTGTGCACAAAGTTTATGCATAAAGTCTATGCACAAAGTTTATGCACAACGTTTATGCACAACGTTTATGCACAAAGTTTATGCACAATATTTATGCACAAAGTTTGTGCACAAAGTTCATGCAAAAAGTTTATGCACAACGTTTATGCACAAAGTTTATGCACAATATTTATGCACAAAGTTTGTGCACAAAGTTCATGCAAAAAGTTTATGGACAAAGTTTCTGCACAAAGTTTATGCACAAAGTTTGTGCACAAAGATTATGTACATAGTTTATGCACAAAGTTTCTACACAAAGTTTATGCACAAATGTTATGCACAAATTTCATGCACAAAGTTTATGCACAATAAGTATGCACAACGTTTCTGCACAAAGTTTATGCACAACGGTTATGCATAAATTTTGTTCACAACGTTTATGCACAAAGTTTATGCACAACGTTTATGCACAAAGTTTATGAACAAATTTTATGCACAAACTTTATGCTCAAAGTTTATGCACAAAGTTTATGCACAAAGTTTACGCACAAAGCTTATGCACAAAGTTAATCCACAAAGTTTATGCACAAAGTTTATGCACAAACTTTATGCACAAACTTCATGCACAAAGTTTATGCACAAACTTTATGCACAATGTTTATGCACAAAGTTTATGCACAACGTCTATGCACAAAGTTTATACACAACGTTTATCCACAAAGTTTATGCACAAATTTTATGCACAAAGTTTACGCACAAAGTTTATACACAACGTTTATCCACAAAGTTTATGCACAAATTTTATGCACAAAGTTTACGCACAAAGTTTATACACAAAGTTGATGCATAAAGCATATGCACAAAGTTGATGCACAAAGGTTATGCACAATTTTTATGCACAAAGTTTATGCACAGCGTTTATGCACAACGTTTATGCACAAATTTTATGCACAAAGATTGTGTACAAAGTTGCTGCACAAAGTCTATGCACAACTTTTATCCACAAAATTTATGCTCAAAGTTTATGCACAAAGTTTATGCACAAAGCTTATGCACAAATTTTATGCACAAAGTTTATGCACAAAATTTATGCACAAAGTTTTTGCACAAAGTTCATGCAAAACGTTTATGGACAAAGTTTCTGCACAAAGTTTATGCACAATATTCATGCACAAAGTTTGTGCACAAAGTTCATGCAAAACGTTTATGGACAAAGTTTCTGCACAAAGTTTATGCACAAAGTTTATGCACAAAGATTATGCACATAGTTTATGCACAAAGTTTCTACACAACGTTTATGCACAAATTTTATGCACAAATTTTATGCACAAAGTTTATGCACAATACGTATGCACAAAGTTTGTGCACAAAGTTTATGCACAACGTTTGTGCACAAAGTTTATGCACAAAGTTTATGCACAAAGTTAATCCAAAAAGTTTATGCACAATGTTTATGCACAAAGTTTATGCACAACGTTTATGCAAAAGGTTTGTGCACAAACTTTATGCACAAAGTTTATGCACAAAGTTTATGCACAAAGTTTATGCACAAAGTTTATGCACAAAGTATATGCACAAAGTTTATGCACAGAGTTTATGCACAAAGTTTATACACAATATTTATGAACAAAGTTTATGCACAAAGTTTGAGCACAAAGTTTACGCACAAATTTTATGCAGAATGTTGATGAGCAAAGTTGATGCACAAAGTTTATGCACAAAGCTTATGCACAGCGTTTATGCACAAAGTTTATGTTCAAAGTTTATGCACAAAGTTTATGCACAAAGTTTATGCACAAAGTTTATGCACAACGTTTGTGCACAAAGTTTATGCACAAAGTTTATGCACCAAGTTTATGCACAAAGTTTCTGCACAAAGTTTCTGCACAAAGTTTATGAACAAAGTTTATGCACAAAGTTTATGCACAAAGTTTCTGCACAAAGTTTCTGCACAAAGTTTATGAACAAAGTTTATGCACAAAGTTTATGCACAAAGATCATACACAACGTTTATGCACAACATTTATGCACAAATTTTATGCACAATCTTTATGCACAACGTTTATTCAAAAAGTTCATGCAGAAAGTTTATGGATAAAGTTTCTGCAAAAAGTTTCTGCACAAAGTTTATGCACAAAGATTATGCACAAAGTTTATGCACAAAGTTTCTACACAACGTTTATGCACAAATTTTATGCACAATGTTTATGCACAAAGTTTATGCACAAAGTGTATGCACAGAGTTTATGCACAACGTTTGTGCACAAAGTTTATGCACAACGTTTACGCACAAAGTTTATGCACAAAGTTTATGCACAAAGTTTATGCACAACGTTTATGCACAAAGTTTATGCACAAAGTTTATGCACAAAGTTTATGCACAAAGTTTATGCACAAAGTTTATGCACAAAGTTTATGCACAAAGTTTATGCACAACGTTTATGCACAAAATTCATGCACAACGTTTATGCACTAAGTTTATGCACAAAGTTTATGCACAAAGGTTATGCACCAGGTTTATGCACAAAGTTTATTCACAACGTTTCTGCAAAACGTTTGTGCAAAACGTTTATGCACAACGTTTGTGCACAAAGTTTATGCAGAAATTTTATGCACAAAATTGATGCAAAACATTTATGCACAACGTTTATGGACAAAGTCTATGCACAACGTTTGTGCACAAAGTTTATGCACGAAATTTATGCACAAAGTTTATGCACAAAGCTTATGCACAAAGTTTATGCAAAACATTTATGCACAACGTTTATGCACAATGTTTATGCACAACGTTTATACACAAAGTTTATGCACAATGTTTATGCACAAAGTTTATGCAAAGTTTATGCACATAGTTTGTGCACAACGTTTATGCGCAAAGTTTATGCAGAGAGTTTATGCACAAAGTTTATGCAGAATTTTTATGCACAAAGTTTTTGCACAGAGTTTATGCACAAAGTTTGTGCCCAAAGTTTATGCACAAAGCCTATGCACAAAGTTTCTACACAAAGTTTATGCACAGAGTTTATGCACAAATTTTATGCAAAACGTTTATGCACAACGTTTCTGCACAAAGTTTATGCACAAAGTTTATGCACAATATTTATGCACAAAGTTTATGCACAACGTTTGTGCACAAAGTTTATGCAAAATGTTTGTGCGTAAAGTTTATGCACAAAGTTTATGCAAAATGTTTATGCACAAAGTTTATGCACAAATGTTATGCACAAAGTTTTTGCACAAAGCTTATGCACAATATTTATGCACAAAGCTTAAGCACAAATTTTTATGCACAATGTTTATGCACAAAGTTTATGCTCAAAGTGTATGCACAGAGTTTATGCACAAAGTTTGTGCACAAAGTTTCTGCACAAAGTTTCTGCACAAAGTTTCTGCACAAAGTTTATGCACAACGTTTATGCACAAAGTTTATGCACAAAATTTATGCACAAAGTTTATGCACAAAGTTTATGCACAACGTTTATGCACAAAGTTTATGCTTAAAGCTTATTCTTAAAGTTTATGCACAAATTTTATGCACAAAGTTTATGCAAAACGTTTATGCACAAAGTTTTTGCACAAAGGTTTTGCACAGAGTTTATGCACAATGCTCATGCACAAAGTTTATGCACAACGATTATGCACAAAGTCATGAACAAAGTTTATGCACAAATTTTAGGCACAGGTTTTGTGCACAAAGTTGCTGCACAAAGTTTATGGACAAAGTTTTTGCACAAATTGTTTGTACAAAGTTCATGCACAAAGTTTATGCAAAATGTTTCTGCACAAAGTTTATGGACAAAGTTTGTGCACAACGTTTATGCACAACTTTTTTGCACAAATGTTATGCACAACTTTTATGCACAGAGTTTTTGCACAAAGTTTATGCACAAAGTTTCTGCACAAAGTTTATGCACCAAATTTATGCACAACTTTTATGCACAAAGTGTCTGCACAAAGTTTATGCACAAAATTTATGCACAACGTTTATGCACAAAGTTTATGCACAACGTTAATGCACAAAGTTCATGCACAAAGGTTTTGTACAAAGTTTCTGCACAAAGTTTATGCACAAAGTTTATGCACAAAGTTTATGCACAAAGTTTATGCACAGCGTTTATGCACAAAGTTTATGCACAAAATTTATGCACAAAGTTTGTGCACAAATTTCATGCACAAATTTTATGGACAACGTTTCTGCACAAAGTTTCTACACAAAGTTTATGCACAAAAATTATGCACAAAGTTTATGCACAAATTTTCTACACAAAGTTTCTACACAAAGTGTATGCACAAATTTTATGCACAAAGTTTATGTACAATATTTATGCACAAAGTTTGTGCACAAATTTTATACACAACGTTTGTGCACAAAGTTTATGCACAAATTTAATGCACAAAGTTTATGCACAAAGTTAATGCAAAACGTGTATGCACAAAATTTATGCAGACATTTTATGGACAAAGTTTATTCAGAAATTTTATGCACAAATTTTATGCACAAGGTTTATGCAAAAATATTATGCACGGAGTTTATGCACAAAGTTTGTGCACAAAGTTAATGCACAAAGTTTATGCACAAATTTTATTCACAAAGTTTATGCAAAAAGTTTATGCACAAAGTTTATGCACAAAGTTTATGCACAAAGTTTATGCACAAAGTTTCTGCACAAAGTTTATGCACAAAGTATATGCACAGAGTTTATGCACAAAGTTTATACACAACTTTTATGCACAAATTTGATGCAGTAAGTTGATGCACAAAGTGTATGCACAAAGTTGATGCACAAAGCTTAGTCACAAATTTTATGCACAAAGTTTATGCAAAACATTTATGCACAAAGCTAATGCACAACGTTTATGCACAAAGTTTATGTACAAACATTATGCACAAAGTTTATGCACAATGATTATCCACAAACTTTATGCACAACGTTTATGCACAAAGTTAATGGAAAAAGTTTATGCACAAAGTTTATGCACAAAGTTTATGCACAAAGTTTCTGCACAAAGTTTATGCACAAATTTCATGCACAAAGTTTATGCACAATGTTTATGCACAAAGTCTATGCACAATATTTATGCACAACGTTTATTCACAAAGTTCATGCACAAAATTTATGGACAAATTTTATGCACAAAGTTTCTGCACAAAGTTTATGCACAAAGAATATGCACAAAGTTTATGCACAAAGTTTCTACACAAAGTTTATGCACAAAGTTTATGCAAAAATTTTATGCACAAAGTTTATGGACAATATTTATGCACAAAGTTTGTGCACAAAGTTTATGCACAACGTTTGTGCACAAAGTTTTTGCACAAAATTTATGCACAAAGTTTATGCACAAAGTTTATGCAAAACATTTATGCACAAAGTTTATGCAGAATTTTTATGCACAAAGTTTATTCAGAAATTTAATGCACAAAGTTTATGCACAAAGTTTATGCTCAAAGGTTATGCAAAACGTTTATGCACAAAGTTTATGCAGAAATTGTATGCACAAAGTTTATGCACAAAGTCTATGCACAAAGTTTATGCACATGGTTTATGCACAAATTTTATGCACAAAGTTTATGCAAAAAGTCTATGCACAAAGTCTATCCACAACGTTTATGCACAAATTTTATGCACAAAGATTCTACACAAAGTTTCTGCACAAAGTTTACGCTCAAAGTTTATGCACAACGTTTATCCCCATACTTTATGCAAAACGTTTATGCACAAAGTTTGTGCACAAAATTTATGCATGAAGTTTATGCACAGAGTTTATGCGCAAAGTTTATGCACAAATTTGATGCACAAAGTTTATGCACAAAGTTTATGCAAAAATTTTATGCACAAATTTTATGCACAAAGTTTATGCACAAAGTTTATGCACAACGTTTATGCACAACGTTTATGCACAAAGTTTATGCACAATATTTATGCACAAGTTTTGTGCACAAAGTTCATGCAAAACGTTTATGGACAAAGTTTCTACACAAATTTTTTGCACAAAGTTTATGCACAAAAGATTATGCACATAGTTTATGCACAAAGTTTCTACACAAAGTTTATGCACAGATTTTATGCACAAATTTTATGCACAAAGTTTATGCACAATATTTATGCACAAGGTTTGTGCACAAAGTTTATGCACAACGTTTGTGCACAAAGTTTATGCACAAAGTTTCCGCACAAAGTTTATGCACAAAGTTAATGCACAAAGTTTATGCACAAAGTTTATGCACAAAGTTTATGCACAAAGTTTATGCACAATGTTTATGCTTAAAGTTTGTGCACAAACTTTATGCACAAAGATTATGCACAAAGTATATGCACAAAGTTTCTGCACAAATTTTATGCACAATATTTATGCACAAAGTTTCTGCACAAATTTTCTGCACAAAGTTTATGCACAAAGTGTATGCACAAAGTTTACGCACAAAGTTTATGCACAACGTTTATCCACATACTTTATGCAAAACGTTTATGCACAAAGTTTGTGCACAAAATTTATGCATGAAGTTTATGCACAAAGTTTATGCGCAAAACTTATGCACAAATTTGATGCACAAAGTTTATGCACAAAGTTTATGCACAAATTTTATGCACAAATTTTATGCACAAATTTTATGCACAAATTTTTTGCACAAAGTTTATGCACAACGTTTATGCACAAAGTTTCTGCACAAACTTCATCCACAAAGATTCTGCACAAGGTTTATGCACAAAGTTTATGCACAAAGACTGTGTACAAAGTTTCTGCACAAAGTCTATGCACAACGTTTATGCACAAACATTATGCACAAAGTTTATGCACAAAGTTTCTGAAAAACGTTTATGCACAAAGTTTATGCACAAAGCTTATGCTCAAAGTTTATGCACAAAGTTTATGCACAATGTTGATGAACAAAGTTTATGCAAAATATTTATGCACAAAGTTTGTGCACAAAGTTCATGCAAAACGTTTATGGACAAAGTTTCTGCACAAAGTTTATGCACAAAGTTTATGCACAAAGATTATGCACATAGTTTATGCACAAAGTTTCTACACTAAGTTTATGCACAAATTTTATGCACAAATTTTATGCACAAAGTTTATGCACAATATTTATGCACAAAGTTTGTGCACAAAGTTTATGCACAAAGTTTATGCACAAATTGTATGCACAACGTTTATGTTCAGAGTTTATGCACAAAGTTAATACACAATTTTTATGCACAAAGTTTATGCACAATGTTTATGCACAAAGTATATGCACAACGTTAATGCACAGAGTTTACGCACAAAGTTTATGCACAAATATTATGCACAAAGTATGTGCACAACGTTTATGCACAGAGTTCATGCACAAAGTTCAAACACAATTTTTATGCACAAAGTTTATGCACAAAGTTTATGCACAAAGTTTATGCACAAAGTTTATGCACAAAGTTTACGTACAAAGTTTATGCACAACGTTCATGCACATCGTTTCTGCACAAAGTTCATCCACAAAGTTTATGCACAAAGTTTATGCTCAAACTTTATGCACAANCACAAAGTATATGCACAACGTTAATGCACAGAGTTTACGCACAAAGTTTATGCACAAATATTATGCACAAAGTATGTGCACAACGTTTATGCACAGAGTTCATGCACAAAGTTCAAACACAATTTTTATGCACAAAGTTTATGCACAAAGTTTATGCACAATGTTTATGCACAAAGTTTATGCACAATGTTTATGCACAAAGTTTACGCACAAAGTTTATGCACAAAGTTTATGCACAAAGTTTATGCACAAAGTTTTTGCAAAACGTTTATGCACAATGTTTATGCACAAAGTTGATGCACAAAGTTCATGCACAAAGCTTATGCACAACGTTTATGCACAAAGTTTATGTACAAAGTTTATGCACAAAGTTTATGCACAATGTTTATGCACAACGTTGATGCACAAAGCTTATGCACAATATTTATAAACAAAGTTTGTGCACAAAGTTCATGCAAAACGTTTATGGACAAAGTTTCTGCACAAAGTTTATGCACAAAGTTTATGCACAAAGATTATGCACATAGTTTATGCACAAAGTTTCTACACAAAGTTTATGCACAAATTTTATGCACAAATTTTATGCACAAAGTTTATGCACAATATTTATGCACAAAGTTTGTGCACAAAGTTTATGCACAAAGTTTATGTACAACGTTTATGCACAAATTTTATGCACAACGTTTGTGTTCAGAGTTTATGCACAAAGTTAATACACAATTTTTATGCACAAAGTTTATGCACAAATATTTTGCACAATGTTTATGCACAAAGTATATGCAAAACGTTTATGCACAGAGTTTACACAAAACGTTTATGCACAAAGTTTATGCACAAAGTATATGCACAACGTTTATGCACAGAGTTTATGCACAAATTTAACAGACAATTTTTATGCACAAAGTTTATGCACAAAGTTTATGCACAATGTTTATGCACAAAGTTTATGCACAATTTTTATGCACAAAGTTTATGCACAAAGTTTATGTACAAAGTTTATGCACAAAGTTTCTGCACAAAGTTTATGCACAATGTTTATGCACAAAGTTGATGCACAAAGTTTATGCACAAAGCTTATGCACAACGTTTATGTACAAAGTTTATGTACAAAGTTTATGCACAAAGTTTATGCACAAAGTTAATGCACAAAGTTTATGCACAAAGTTTATGCACAAAGTTTATGCACAAAGTTTATGCACAAAGTTTATTCACAAAGTTTATGCACAAAGTTTATGCACAGCACATATGCACAAAGTTCATACACAATGTTTATGCACAACGTTTATGCACAAAGTTTATGCACAAAGTTTATGTACAAAGTTTATGTACAAAGTTTATGCACAAAGTTTCTGCACAAAGTTTATGCACAATGTTTATGCACAAAGTTGATGCACAAAGTTTATGCACAAAGTTTATGCACAAAGTTTATGCACAAAGTTTATGCACAAAGTTTATTCACAAAGTTTATGCACAAAGTTTATGCACAATGTATATGCACAAAGTTCATACACAATGTTTATGCACAACGTTTATGCACAAAGTTTATGCGCAGTATTTATGCACAACGTTTATTCAAAAAGTTCATGCAGAATGTTTATGGACAAATTTTCTGCACAAAGTTTATGCACAAAGTTTATGCACAACGTTTGTGCTCAAATTTTATGCACAAAGTTAATGCACAAAGTTCATGCAGAAAGTTTATGCACAAATTTTATTCAGAAAGTTAATGCACAAAGTTTATGCACAAATTTTATGCACAAAGTTTATGCACAAAGATTATGCACATAGTTTATGCACAAAGTTTCTACACAAAGTTTATGCACAAAGCTTATGCACAAATTTTATGCACAAAGTTTATGCACAATATTTATGCACAAAGTTTGTGCACAAAGCTTATGCACAATGTTTATGCGCGACGTTTGTGCACAAACTTAAAGCACAAAGTTTATGCACAAAGTTTATACACAAAGTTTATGCACAAAGTTTCAACACAAAGTTTCTGCACAAAGTTTCTGCACAAAGTTTATGCACAAAGTGTATGCACAAAGTGTATGCACAAAGTTTATGCACATGGTATATGCACAAATTTTATACACAAAGTTTATGCACAAAGTCTATGCACAAATTTTATCCACAACGTTTATGCACAAAGTTTATGCACAAAGATTCTACACAAAGTTTCTGCACAAATGTTACGCACAAAGTTTATGCACAACGTTTATCCACATACTTTATGCAAAACTTTTATGCACAAAGTTTGTGCACAAAGTTTATGCATGAAGTTTATGCACAAAGTTTATGCACAAATTTTATGCACAAAGTTTATGCACAAAGTTTATGCACAACGTTTATGCACAAATTTTATGCACAACGTTTATGCACAAAGTTTCTGCACAAAGTCTATGCACAAGGTTATGCACAAAATCTATGCACAAAGTTTCTGCACAAAGTTTATGCACAAAGTGTCTGCACACACTTCATGCACAAACTTTATGCACAAAGTTTATGCAGAAAGTTTATGCACAAATTTTATTCAGAAAGTTAATGCACAAAGTTTATGCACAAATTTTATGCACAAAGTTTATGCACAAAGATTATGCACATATTTTTTGCACAAAGTTTCTACACAAAGTTTATGCATAAAGGTTATGAACAAATTTTATGCACAAAGTTTATGCACAATATTTATGCACAACGTTTTTGCACAAAGTTTATGCACAATGTTTGTGCACAAATTCTATGCACAAAGTTTACGCACAAAGTTTATACACAATATTTATGCACAAAGTTTATGCACAAATTTTATGCCCAAAGTTTATGAACAACGTTTATGCACAACGTTTGTGCACAAACTGTATGCACAATGTTTATGCACAAAGTTTATGCACAAAGTTTATGCACAATGTTTATGCACAAAGTTAATGCACAAACTTTATGCACAAAGTTTATGCACAAAGTATATGCACAACGTTTATGCACAGAGTTTATGCACAAAGTTTATACACAACGTTTATGCACAAAGTTTATACACAACGTTTATGCACAAAGTTTATGCACAAAGTTTATGCACAAAGTTTACGCACAAAGCTAATGCAAAATGTTGATGCACAAAGCTTATGCACAATTTTTATGCATAAAGTTTATGCACAAAGTTTATGCACAACGTTTATGCACAAAGTTTATGCACAACGTTTATGCACAAAGTTTATGCACAAAGATTGTGTACAACATTTCTGCACAAAGTCTACGCACAACGTTTATGCACAAACTTTATGCACAAAGTTTATGCAAAACGTTTATGCACAAAGTTTATGCTCAAAGTTCCTGCACAAAGTTTATGCACAAAGTTTATGCACAAAGTTTATGCAAAACGTTTATGCACAACGTTTATGCACAACGTTTATGCACAAAGGTTATGCACAATATTTATGCACAAAGTTTGTGCACAGAGTTCATGCAAAACGTTTATGGAAAACGTTTGTGCACAAAGTTTATGCACAAAGATTATGTACATAGTTTATGCACAAAGTTTCTATACAAAGTTCATGCACAAATTTTATGCACAAGTTTTATGCAGAAAATTTATGCACAATACTTATGCACAAAGTTTGTGCACAAAGTTTACGCACAAAGTTTATGCACAAAGTTAATGCACAAAGTTTATGCACAAAGTTTATGCACGATGTTTATGCACAAAGATTATGCACAAAGTTTATGCACAAAGTTTATGCACAAATTATATGCACAACGTTTATGCACAGAGTTTATGCACAAAGTTTATACACAATGTTTATGCACAAAGTTTATGCACAAAATGTATGCACAAAGTTTATGCACAAAGTTGATGAACAAAGTTAATGCACAAAGTTTATGCACAAAGCTTATGCACAGCGTTTATGCACAAAGTTTATGCACAAAGTTTATGCACAAAGTTTATGCACAAAGTTTATGCACAACGTTTATGCACAAAGTTTCTGCACAAAGTTTATGCACAAAGTTTATGCACAAAGTTTATGCACAAAGTTCATACACAACGTTTATGCACATCGTTTATGCACAACGTTTATGCACAAAGTTTATGCACAAAGTTTATGCAAAATATTTATGCACAATGTTCATGCAGAACGTTTATGGAAAAATTTTCTGCACAAATTTTCTGCACAAAGTTTATGCACAAAGATTATGCACAAAGTTTATGCACAAAGTTTCTACACAAAGTTTATGCACAAAGTTTATGCACAATATTTATGCACAAAGTTTGTGAACAATGTTTATGCACATCATTTGTGCACAAAGTTTATGCACAAAGTTTATGCAGAACGTTTATGCACAAAGTTTATTCAGAAAGTTAATGCACAAAGTTTATGCACAAAGTTTATGCACAAAAATTATGCACATAGTTTATGCAAAAAGTTTCTACAAAACGTTTATGCACAAAGTTTATGCACAAAGTTTGTGCACAAAGTTTATGCACAACGTTTGTGCACAAAGTTTATGAACAAAGTTTCTGCACAAAGTTAATGCACAAAGTTTATGCACAAAATTTATGCACAACGTTTATGCACAAAGTTTATGCACAACGTTTATGCACAACGTTTGTGCACAAACTTTATGCACAAAGATTATGCACAAAGTTTGTGCACAAAGTTTATGCACAACGTTTGTGCACAAAGTTTATGCACAAAGTTTCTGCACAAAGTTAATGCACAAAGTTTATGCACAAAGTATATGCACAAAGTTTATGCACAAAGTTTATGCACAAAGTTTATGCACAAATTTTATGCACAATGTTTATGCACAAAGCTTATGCACAAAGTTTATGCACAAAGTACATGCACAACGTTTATGCACAGAGTTTATGCACAAAGTTTATACACAACGTTTTTGCACAAAGTTTATACACAACGTTAATGCAACAAGTTTATGCACAAAGTTTACGCACAAAGTTTATGCACAAGTTGATGCACAAAGTTTATGCACATAACTTATGCACAAAGTTGATGCACAAAGCTTATGCACAATGTTTATTCACAAAGATTATGCACAAAGTTTATGCACAAAAATTATGCACAAAGTTTATGCACAAAGTTTATGCAAAACGCTTATGCACAACGTTTAAGCACAAAGTTTATGTACAAAGTTTATGCACAAAGTTTATGCACAAAGTTTATGCACAACATTTATGCACAAAGTTTATGCACAAAGTTTATGCACAAAGTTTATGCACAACGTTTCTGCACAAATTTTATGCACAAAGTTTATGCACAAAGTTTATGCACAAAGTTTATGCACAAAATGTATGCACAATAATTATGCACAACGTTTATTCACAAAGTTCATGCACAAAGTTTATGGAAACATTTTCTGCACAGCGTTTCTGCACAAAGCTTATGCACAAAGATTATGCACAAAGTTAATGCACAAAGTTTCTACACAACGTTTATGCACAAAGTTTATGAACAATTTTTATGCACAAAGTTTATGCACAACATTTATGCACAAAGTTTGTGCACAAAGTTTATGCACAACGTTTGTGCACAACGTTTATGCACAAAGCTAATGCACAAAGTTTATGCACAAAGTATATTCAGAAAGTTAATGCACAAAGTTTATGCACAAAGTTTATGCACAAAGTTTATGCACAAATTTTATGCACAAAGATTATGCACATTGTTTATGCACAAACTTTATTCACAAAGTTTATGCACAAAGTTTATGCACAAAGTTTGTGCACAAAGTTTATGCACAAAGTTAATGCACAAAGTTTATGCACAAAGTTTATGCACAAATATAATGCACAATGTTTATGCACAAAGTTTATTAACGAATTTTATGCACAAAGTATATGCACAACGATTATGCACAGAGTCTATGCACAAATTTTATGCACAAAATTGATGCACAAAAATGATGCACAAAGCTTATGCACAGAGTTGATGCACAAAGCTTATGCACAAATTTTATGCACAAAGTTTGTGCACAAAGTTTAAGCACAAAGTTTTTGCACAAAGTTTATGAACAACGTTTATGCACAAAGTTTATGTACAAAGTTTATGAACAAAGTTTATGCACAAAGTTTATGCACAAAGTTTATGCACAGCATTTATGCACAAAGTTAATGCACAAAGTTTATGCACAAATTTTATGCACAACGTTTGTGCACAAAGTTAATGGAAAAAGTTTATGCACAAAGTTTATGCACAGCATTTATGCACAAAGTTAATGCACAAAGTTTCCGCACAAAGTTTATGCACAAAGTTTATGCACAAAGTTTATGTACAAAGTTTATGCACAAAGTTCATGCACAAAGTTTATGCACAACGTTTATGCACAAAGTTTATGCACAATATTTATGCACAAAGTTTATTCACAAAGTTCATGCACAAAGTTTATGGAGAAATTTTCTGCACAAAGTTTTTGCACAAAGTTTATGCACAAATATTATGCACAAAGTTTATGCACAAATTTTCTACACAAAGTTTATGCACAAAGTTTAGCCACAAATTGTATGCACAAAGTTTATGCACAATGTGTATGCACAAAGTTTGGGCACAAAGTTGATGCACAACGTTTGTGCACAAAGTTTATGCACAAAGTTTATGCAAAAGGTTTGTGCACAAAGTTTATGCAGAACGTTTATGCACAAAGTTTATTTAGAATGTTAATGAACAAAGTTTATGCACAAAGCTTATGCACAAAGATTATGCACATTGTTTATGCACAAAGTTTCTACACAAATTTTACGCACAAATGTTATGCACAAAGTGTCTGCACAACGTTTATGCACAAAGTTTATGCACAAAGTTTATGCACAAAGTGTATGCACAAACCTTATGCACAAAGTTTATGCACAACGTTTATGCACAAAGCTTATGCAGAAAGTTTATGCAGAAAGGTTATGCTGAAATTTTATGCACAAAGTTTATGCACAAATTTTGTGCAAAACGTTTATGCACAAAGTTCATGCACAAATTTTATGCACAAATTTTATGCACACAGTTTATGCACAAAGTTTATGCACAAAGTTTCTGCACAAAGTTTCTGCACAAAGTTTATGCACAAAGTTAATGCACAAAGTTCATGCAAACTTTTATCCACAAAATGTATGACAAACGTTTATGCACAGATTTTATGCACAAAGTTTATGCACAAAGTTTTTGCACAAAGTTTGTGCACAAAGTTTATGCAAAACGTTTATGCACAAGGTCTATGCACAAAGTTTATGCAAAAAGTTTATGCATAAAGTTTATGCACAAAGTTTCTGCACAAAGTTCATGCACAACGTTTATGCACAAAGTTTATGCATAAAGTTTATGCACAAAGTTTCTGCACAAAGTTTATACACAACGTTTACGCACAAAGTTTGTGCACAAAGTTTATGCACAAAGTTTAAGCACAACATTTATGCACAAAGTTTATGTACAAAGTTTATGCATAAAGTTTATGGACAAAGTTTATGCACATCATTTATGCACAAAGTTAATGCAAAAGGTTTATGCGCAAAGTCTATGCACAAAGTTTATGCACAAAGTTTCTGCACAAAGTTTATGGACAAAGTTTCTGCACAAAGTTTATGCACAAAGTTTATGCACAACGTTTATGCACAAAGCTTATGCACAATATTTATGCACAACGTTTTTTCACAAAGTTCATGCACAAAGTTTATGGACAAATTTTCTGCACAAAGTTTCTGCACAAAGTTTATGCACAAACATTAAGCACAAAGTTTATGCACTAAGTTTCTATACAAAGTTTAGCCATAAATTTTATGCACAAAGTTTATGCACTATATGTATGCACAAAGTTTATGCACAAAGTTTATGCACAAAGTTTGTGCACAAAGTTTATGAAGAAAGTTTATGCACAAAGTTTATTCAGAAAGTTTTTGCACAAAGTTTACGCACAAAGATTATGCACAAAGTTTATGCACAAAGATTATGCACATTGTTTATGCACAAAGTTTCTACACAAAGTTTATGCACAAAGTTTATGCCCAAAGTGTATGCACAACGTTTATCCACAATGTTTATGCACAAAGTTTATGCACAAAGTTTATGCACAAAGTTTATGCACAAAGTTTATGCACAAAGTTTATGCACAAAGTTTATGCACAAATTTTGTGCAAAACGTTTATGCACAAAGTTCATGCACAAATTGTATGCACAAATGTTATGCACAAAGTTTATGCACAAAGTTTATGCACAAATTCTATGCACAAAGCGTATGAACAAAGTTTATGCACAAAGTTTATGCACAATGTTTATGCACAACGTTTCTGCACAGATTTTATGCACAAATTTTATACACAAAGTTTATGCACAAAGTTTGTGCACAAAGTTTATGCAAAACATTTATGCACAAGGTTTATGCACAAAGTTTTTACACAAAGTTTATGCATAAAGTTTCTGCACAAAGTTTCTGCGCAAAGTTTATGCACAAAGTTTATGCACAAAGTTCATGCACAAAGTTTAAACCCTAAACTGTATGTACAAATTTTATGCAGAACGTTTATGCACAAATTTTATGCACAAAGTGTATGCACAAAGTTTATGAGGAAAGCTTGTACACAAATATTAGGCACAAAGGTTATGCACAAAGTTTATGCATAAAGTTTATGGACAAAGGTTATGCACAAAGTTTATGCACAACATTTATGCACAAAGTTTATGCACAACGTTTATGCACAAAGTTTATGCACAAAGTTTATGCACAACGTTTATGCACAAAGTTTATGCACAACGTTTATGCACAAAGTTTATGCACAACGTTTATGCACAAAGTTTATGCACAACGTTTATGCACAAAGTTTATGCACAACGTTTATGCACAAAGTTTATGCACAACGTTTATGCACAAAGTTTATGCACAACGTTTATGCACAAAGTTTATGCACAACGTTTATGCACAAAGTTTATGCACAACGTTTATGCACAAAGTTTATGCACAACGTTTATGCACAAAGTTTATGCACAACGTTTATGCACAAAGTTTATGCACAACGTTTATGCACAAAGTTTATGCACAACGTTTATGCACAAAGTTTATGCACAAAGTTCATTCACAACAATTATGCACAAATTTTATGCACAATGCTTATGCACAAAGTTTATGCACAAAGTTTATGCACAACGTTTATGGACAAAGTTTATGCACAAAGTTTATGCACAAAGTTTATGCACAAATTTTATGCACAAAGTTTATGCACGAAGATTATGCACAAAGTTTATGCACAAAGTTTATGCACAAAGGTTATACACAAAGTTTTTGCACAACTTTTATGCACAAAGTTTATGCACAAACCTCATGCACAAATTTTTTGCACAAACTTCATGCACAAATTTTATGCACAATGTTTATGCACAAAGGTTATGCACAAAGTTTGGCACAAAGTTTGTGCACAAAGTTTATGCACAAAGTTTATGCACAAAGTTTATGCACAAAATTTATGCACAAAGTTTATGCACAAAGTTAATGCACAAATTTCATGCAAAACGTTTATGCACAACGTTTATGCACAAAGTTTATGCACAAAGTTTCTGCACAAAGCTTATGAACAAAGATTATGCACAAAGTTTATGCACAAAGTTTATGCACAATTTTTATGCACTAAGTTTATGCACAAAGTTTATGCACAAAGTTTATGCACAAAGTTTATGCACAAAGTTTATGCACAAAGTTAATGCACAAAGTTTATTCACAAAGTTTATTCACAAAGGTTATGCACAAAGTTTATGCACAAAGTTTGTGCACAAAGTTTATGCACAAAGGTTATGCACAAAGATTGTTCACAAACTTTACGCACAACGTTTCTGCAGAAAGTTTATGCACAGAGTTTGTGCACAAGATTATGCACAAATTTTGTGCACAAAGGTTATGCACAAAGTTTATGCAAAAAGATTATGCAGAAAGTTTATGCACAAAGTTTATGCAAAAATGTTGTGCACAAATTGTAAGCACAAAGTTTATGCACAAAGTTTATGCACAAAGTTTGTGCACAAAGTTTATGCACAAAGTTTATGCACAAGGTTTATGCACAAAGTTTATTCACAAAGTTTATGCACAAAGTTTATGCACAACGTTTATGTACAAAGTTTATGCACAAAGTTTATGCACAAAGTTTGTGAAAAACGTTTATGCACAAAGTTCATGCATAAATTTTATGCACAAATTTTATGCACAAAGTTTATGCACAAATTCTGTGCACAAAGTGTATGCAAAAAGTTCATGTACAAATTTTACGCAGAAAGTTTATGCACAAAAATTATGCACAGAGTTTCTTGCACAAAGTTTATGCACAAAGTGTATGCACAAAGTTCATGTACAAATTTTATGCGGAACGTTTATGCACAAATTTTATGCACAAAGTGTTTGCACAAAGTTTATGCATAACTTTTGTACAAAAATATTATGCACAAAGGTTATGCACAAAGTTTATGCATAAAGTTTATGGACAAAGTTTATGCACAAATTTTATGCACAAATTTTATGCACAAAGTATATGCACAACGTTTATGCACAAAGTTTATGCACAAAGTTCATTCACAACAATTATGCACAAAGCTTATGCAAAATGCTTATGCACAAAGTTTATGCACAAAGTTTATGCACAAAGTTTATGGACAAAGTTTATGCACAAATTTTATACACAAAGTTTAAGCACAAAGTTTATACACAAAGTTTATGCACAAAGTTTATGCACAAAGTTTGTGCACAAAGTTTATGCGCAAATTCTATGGAAAATGTTTATGCACAAAGTTTCTTCACAAAGATTATGAACAAAGCTTATGCACAAAGTTTATGCACAAAGTTTGTGCACAAAGTTTGTGCACAAAGATTATGCACAAAGTTTATGTACAAAGTTCATGCACAAAGTTTATGCACAAAAAACATGCACAAAGTTTATGCACAAAGTTTATGCACAAAGTTTATGCACAAAGTTTACGAACAAAGGTGATGCACAAAGTTTATGCACAAATTTTATGCACAAAGTTTTTGCACAAATTCATGCACAAAGTTTATGCACAAAGTTCATGCACAAATTTTATGCACAAAGTTCATGCACACATTTTATGCACAAAGTTTATGCACAAAGGTTATGCACAAAGTTTTTGCACAAAGTTTGTGCACAATGTTTATGCACAAAGTTTATGAAAAACCTTTATGCACAACGTTTATGCACAAATTTAATGCACGAAGTTTATGCACAAAGTTTATGCACAAAGTTTATGCACAAAGTAAATGCACAAAGTTTATGCACAAAGTTTATGCAAAACGTTTATGCACATTGTTTCTGCACAAAGTTTATGCACACATTTTCTTCACAAAGCTTTTGAACAAAGATTATGCACAAAGTTTATGCACAAAGTTTATGCACCATGTTTATGTACAACGTTTATGAACAAAGTTTATGCATAAAGTTCATGCAAAACGTTTATGCACAACGTTTATGCACAACGTTTATGCACAACATTTATGCACAAAGTTTATGCAAAAAGTTTATGGACCACGTTTATTCACAAAGTTTATGAACAAAGCTTATGCACAAAGTTTATGCACAAATTTTGTGCACAAAGTTGATGCACAACGTTTATGCACAAAGTTTATGCACAAAGTTTACGAACAAATCTTATGCACAAAGTGTATACACAACGTTTATGCACAAAGTTCATGCACAAAGTTCATGCCCAATGTTTATGCACAATGTTCATGCAAGACGTTCATGCACAAAGTTTATGCACAAAGGTTGTGCACAAAGTCTATGCACAAAGCTTATGCACAAAGTTCATGCACAAATTTCATGCACAACTTTTGTGCACAAAGTTTATGCAAAACGTTTATGCACAAAGTTTATGTACAAAGTTTGTGCACAAACTTTATGCACAAAGTTTCTGCACAAAATTTATGCACAAAGCTTATGCACAAAGTTTATGCACAAAGTTTATACACAAAGTTCATGCACAAAGTTAATGCACAAAGTTTTTGCACAATGTTTATGAACAAAGCTTATGCACAAATTTTATGCACAAAATGTATGCACAAAGTTTATGCAGAAAGGTTATGCACAAACGTTTTGCACAAAGTTTGTGCACAAAGTTTATGCACAAAGTTTATGCACAAAGTTTATGCACAAAGTTTATGCAGAATATATATGCACAAAGTTTGTGCACAAAGTTTATGCACAATGTTTGTGCACAACGTTTGTGCATAAAATTTATGCACAAAGTTTATGCACAAAGTTTATGCACAAAGTTTATGCACGAAGTTTATGCACAAAAATTATGCACAAAGTTATTACACAAAGTTTATGCACAACGTTTATGCACAAAGTTCATGCACAAAGTTCATGCACTAAGTTTATGCACAAAGTTTATGCATAACGTTTTTCACAAAGTTTGTGCACAAAGTTCATGCACAAATTCATGCACAAAGTTTATGCACAACGTTTGTGCACAAATGTTATGCACAAACTTTCTGCACAAAGTTTCTAAACAAAGTTTATGCACAAAGTTCATGCACAAAGCTTATGCACAAAGCTTATGCAGAAGTTTGTGTGCACAATGTTTATGCTTAAAGTTTATGCACAACGTTTGTGCACAACATTTATGCACAAAGTTTATGCACAACGTTTATGCACAAATCTTTTGCACAAAGTTTATGCACAAAGGTTATCAAAACGTTTATGCACAAAGTTTATACACAAAATGTATGCACAAAGTTTATGCACAAGGTTTATGCACAAAGTTTGTGCACAAAGTTCATGCACAAAATTCATGCACAAAGTTTTTTCACATATTTTATGCACAATGTTTATGCACAAAGTTTATGCAAAACTTTTATGCACAAAGTTTATGGACAATGTTTATGCACAAAGTTTATGAACAATGGTTCTGCACAAAGTTTATGAACAAAGCTTATGCACAAAGTTTATGCACAATTTTTATGCACAAAGTTTATGCACAAAGTTTATGCACCAAGTTTATGCACAAAGTTTATGCACAAAGTTGATGCACAAAGTTTCTGCACAAAGTTTGTGCAAAATGTTTATGCACAAAGTTTGTGGAAAATGTTTATGCACAAAGCTTATGCACAAATTTATGCACAAAGTTTGTGCACAAAGTTCATGCACAAAGTTTACGCACAAAGTTCATGCACAAAGTTTATGCAAAAAGTTTATGCACAAAGTTTGTGCACAAAGTTTATGGACAAAGTTTATGCACAAAGTTTATGCACTAAGTTTCTGCACAAAGTTTATGAACAAAGCTTATGCACAAAGTTTCTGCACAACGTTTCTGCACAACGTTTCTGTACAAAGTTCATGGACAAATTTTATTCACAAAGTTTATGCAAAACGTTTATGCGCAAAGTTTATGCACAAAGTTCATGCACAAAGTTCATGCACAAAGTTTATGCACAAATTTTATGCACAAATGTTATGCACAAAGTTTATGCACAAAGTTTATGCACAAAGTTCATGCGCAAAGTTTGTGCACAAATTTTATGCACAAACTTTATCCACAAAGTTTATGCACAAATTTTATGCACAAATTTTCTGCACAAAGTTTATGCACAAATTTTATGCACAACGTTTATGCACAAAGTTCATGCACAAAGTTTATTAACAAAGCTTATGCACAAAGGTTTTGCAAAACGTTTCTGCTAATAGTTTCTGCACAAAGTTTATGCACAAATTTTATGCACAAATCATATGCACAAAGGTTATGCACATAGTTTATTTACAAAGTTTATGCACAAAGATTATGCACAAATTTCATGCACAAAGTTTATGCACAAAGTTTCTGCACAATGTTTGTGCACAAAGTTTCTGCACAAAGTTTATGCACAAAGTTTATGCACAAAGTTTATGCACAATGTTTATGCACAAAACTTATGCAGAAAGTTTATGCACAAAGTTTTTGTACAAAGTTTATGCACAAAGTTTGTGCACAAAGATCATGCACAAAGTTTATGCACAAAGTTTCTGCACACAGTTTATGCACAAAGTTTATGCACAAAGTTTATTAACAAAGCTTATGCACAAAGTTTATGAACAAAGTTTCTGCACAAAGTTTATGCACAAGGTTTATGCACAACGTTTATGCACAAATTCAATGCACAAAGATTATGCACAAAGTTTATGAACAATATCTATAGACGAAGTTTATGCACAAAGATTATTAACAAAATTTCTGCACAAAGTTTCTGCACAAACTTTATGCAAACATTTTATGCACAAAGCCTATGCACAAAGTTTATGCACAGCTTCTATGCAAAACGTTTATGCACAAATTTTATGCACAATATTTACGCACAACGGTTATGCAAAACGTTTATGCACAAATTCTATGCACAAATTTTATGCACAAAGTTTATGCGCAAAGTTTATGCACAACGTGTATGCACAAAGTTCATGCACAAAGTTTATGCACAATATTTCTGCACCACGTTTATGTACAAATTTTCTGCACAAGGTTTATACAAAAACTTTATGCACAAAGTTTATGCACAATTTTTAATCCACAAAAGTTATGGAAAACGTTTATGCACAAATTTTATGCACAACGTTTATGCAGAAATTTTATGCACAAAGTTTATGCACAACGTTTATACACAAAGTTTATGCACAAAGTTTATGCACAACGTTTATGCACATCGTTTCTGCACAAAGTTCATGCACAAAGTTTATGCTCAAACCTTATGCACAAAGTTCATGGACAAAGTTTCTGCACATAGTTTATGCACAAAGTTTATGCATAACGTTTATGCACAAAGTTTATGCACAAATTTTATGCACAAAGTTTATGCAAAACGTTTATGTAGAAACTTTATACAGAAAGTTTATGCACAGAGTTTATGCACAAATTTTATGCACAAAGTTTATGCACAAAGTTTATGCACAAAGTTTATGCACAAAGTTTATGCACAAAGTTTATGCGCAAATTTCATGCACAAAGTTTATGCACAAATTGTATGCACAAAGTTTATGTGTTGAGTACGACAGGGTGAGGGGGAGGGAGAGAGGATGGAGGAGAGCGGAGGAGGCGGGAGGCGGGTGTAGTCGGGAGTTAGCCGCGGGGCTAACTGTCCCGCTCGAGGTTTGTGAGGGAGGGTGAGCTCTCAAGAGCTGTGAGTGGGGAGTGCTCTCGAGGGTTGTGAGGGAGATTGAGGCAGGGGAGTGGCGCGAGAGCAGATCGAGACGGAACAAACGGATGTTTTTTGGAAGAGAATGAATGTGCGTGGGCGAGGACCGCCCCCTACCGGGTCGGCCTCGCCCAGAGCATGACATCAGCACACTGGAGCATGTTGCGTGGCGTAACATGCTCCAGTAAGGGCATACCTATGCCCATGCGAGTGGCAAGAGGGGGGGGGCTTTCGCTCCCTTTCGAGGGGGAGCGAAAGGCCCCCTCTGTTGGTGCGAGTGCACCACCTGATAAACGCGCAGGTCAGGACGTGCGCTGATTCCTAGCTGCCAGAATCGCTAGGGTCTCAAGTGCAGGAGTCGACCAAGTGAGACAAACCTGACTACAACAGCAACAAACATTTGCTACTTTAACACGATAGCGCAAGCAAGGGTGGATTCCTTAAGCAGAAAGCTTGAACATCACACCACAAGCCCCAAAGAACATCAGTGCAGGCCGGAGCACACCGCTATGGAGATGGCAACGCAAGGCGCCGGCGGAGACACCTCGCCCAGAAGGACCCCGCCAGAAGCGCAGGACCGCTGCGCCCGACCGGAAGGGTGCATCCGCAACACCCGGCCCGAATTACGCCACCAGAAGCACCCAGCCAGTAGCATCCATCCGGAAGCGCCCCCGCCAGGAGCACCCCACCAGAAGTACCACACGGAAGCACCCTGCCAGCAGCACCTGTCCTGAAGGACCCGACAAGAAGCACCCAGCCGACACACCCGGCCAGGAGCACCACGCGGCCATGAGTGGCAGTCCCGATGCGTGCAGCGAGGGCAGGGAAAGATTCAAGGGCCTGCACCCCACCACCTAGAGGCACACGACAGTAGAGACACCAACAGGACACGAGAGTGGGGGTGGGGCAGAGGGAAGAGGTGGGAGGGAGTGTGGGCGTAGACAAACGGGAGACACCACGTCGGCGACAAAGGGAGTCGGGTGAGTGAGAACCTGCAAGGGACGCACACATGGGGGGGGGAGGAAGGCCAGAGTACGGAGCCGAGCGGGGATACAGCATACGAGTGGTTGTCAAGCAGAGGACCAACGATGCAAGCAGAGAGAGGGGGGAGAGGTTAGAGGGAGTGCAGGCGAAGACAGACGGGAGACACCACGCCGGCGACGGAGGATGTCAGGTGTGGGAGAGCCTACAAGGGACGCACACACGGGGGGGGGAGGGGGGGAAGGTCAGAGTACGGAGCCGAGCGGAGATGCAGCATGCGAGCGGTCATCGAGCAGAGGACCAACGATGCAGGAAGAGAGAGGGGTGAGAGGAAAGAGGAGGAGGCTCAGTCGAGCGGGGGCAGGGTCTGAAGACCGACAGAAGCGATGCTCGAAGCGAAGGCGGGCTGGTGGAGGGCCTTCGTGAGGAAGTCCGCGAGCTAGAACTCAGCGGAGATGAACCGGAGACAGACATCGCCTGCCGCGACCACGTCGCGCACGTAGTGGTGCTCAACGTTGATGTGCTTGGTGCGACGGTGAAGCGCACCAGCGTTCCTGGCAATGGCCAACCCACTCTCACTGTCAGTGTGGAGAGGAACGGCTGGGGTGGGGAGACAAAGTTCGCCGAGAAGGCGACGAAGCCACACTGCCTCGGCGGCAGCACCGCCCAAGGCCATGTACTCGGCCTCTCTAGTGCTGTGAGCGACACAGCCCTGCTTGCCGCTACGCCAGGAGATGGCAGCAGGGCCAAGGAGGAAGACGAAACCGCTGCGGCTTCGTGCGTCCGAGTCGCGGGCATAATCACTGTCGGCGTAGCCTGTCAAGAGAGGTACGCCCGACCCGGCCGGAAAGTCGAGACCGGCACGTGCAGACCCGAGGACGTAGCGAAGGACATACGCGTCCGCCTGGAGGTGAGCCATGCGAGGCTCGCAGGCATACTGGGCCAAGACGTCGACCGCGTAGGCGATGTCAGGGCGCGTGGAGCCAACGAGATACGTGAGTGCGCCAATGATGGACTGAAATGTGACGGCGGACTCTGGCGCACCGGAATCCGCGTCGTGAGCCACACGAAGCGCGAGCTGAGTACCCGGTGGCATGGGCGAGGAGGCAGCAGGGAGAGGACGAGAGAGGTCGACGACACAGGCGAAGCGGTCCGCAAGGGTCTGTACGTAGCGCTCCTGATGGACCAACAGACAGTCAGGAAGGCGCTCGATCTGCATGCCCAAGAACATTGCAGCAAGGCCAAGGTCCTTCATGCGGTATGCAGAGGAGAGAAGACCCTTCGCCTCAGAGATCGCAGAAGAAGAGGGAGAGGTGATGAGGAGGTCATCCACATACACCATGACGAAGGGAGGCACGAGAGTCCTGCCACCGACGAAGAGGGAGGGGTCGGACTGGCTAGGAAGGAAACCGCCACGGACGAGGGTAGACGAGAGCTCCTCGTTCCAGCAACGAGGGGACTGGCGGAGACCGTAGAGCGCGTGGCGGAGGCGACAGACGCGTCGTGTACCGTCGGAGAAGCCCAGAGGCTGGACCATGTAAAGCTCCTCCTCGAGGCGACCGTGTAGAAAGGCGTTGTTCACGTCCATCTGATGAAGCTCCCACCGAAAGTGGGCCACGAGACAGATGACAACGCGACTCGTCGTGAAGCGGCCGACAGGGGCGTAGGTTTCGGTGAAGTCGACGCCGAGGACCTGGGAGTAGCCCTTGGCGGTGAGGCGAGCCTTGTACCAGTCAAGGGCACCCGAGGCGGGTAACTTCTTGCGTAGGACCCACTTGGCCTTGATGGCCGTGTGACCGGGAGGAAGGTCGGCGAGTTCGAGTACACCATGCTCAGCCAGGGCGACGAGCTCGGCAACACAAGCCGTGTGCCAGGCAGCGGCATCTGGACGAGCAAGGGCGTCGACCAGAGTGAGGGGGTCGGACTCATCAAGAGGGGGAGGAGAGGAAGACGAGGGCTGAATAGAGGTGACCGCGAGGGCACGAGCAGCAGACGCCGGGGCTCTGACGAAGCGGTGATCAGTGCAGGCATCGAGTGCATGGCGAAACTCGAGATGGAAGAAGTGGAGACCGTGGGCGTGGCCCGGATGGAGGGTGTACCTCGACAAAGGGCAAGACATAGGGAGAACATCAGAAGATGAGGGAGGAAGGGGGGAGGCAGGGGTGGGAGCAGAGAACGTT
>SZWC01004242.1:66076-85582 GCA_023375785.1 Penium margaritaceum
TACAAGGCCCCCCTCACAGCCAAGGGCAAATTCCAGATCCCTGGGGTCGATTACGACTAGATATTTGCCCCAGTTGGCCGGTTCACCACTAGTCGGAAGCTCTTCAGCGTGGTTGCCCAGCATGGGCGGGAGCTGCATCAGATGGACGTGAGCAACGCTTTTCTCCATGGCTCACTGGAGGGTGAGGAGTTCTACATGGTGCAGCCCCAGGCTTCGACGATGGCACTGGGAGAGTCTAGTGGCTGCCGAATGCCCTTTATGGCCTGAAGCAGTCGCCTCGGTGCTCGAACCAGGAGATCAGCAGCACGCTCCTTTCCGGAAGGCTCAAGCGTAGCACCGCTGACCCGCATTATTTGTGAGTCCGCGAGGCCAGACTTTCACTGCTGTTCAGGTTTACGTCAACGATCTCCTCATTGCGTCGCCAGACACGGCTGCCATTTAGCGTGTCAAGGACTTGCTGCACGCCGCCTACCAGATGAAGGATCTTGGGTCTGCCCAAGTCTTCTTGGGCATAGAGCTTGAGCATATTACCTCCCAGGGCGTCTTGTACATCCACCAGGCTACCTATGTGTAGACTCTGTCCACCCGCTTTGCGGAGGACCTGCCACTCGTGCCGAGCGCATCTTCACCCATGTCACCTGATGGCCCGGTGAACACCGTTGAAGCACAACGTTTGTGCACAACGTTTATGCACAAAGTTTATGCACAAAGTTCATGCATAAAGTATATACACAACGTTTATGCACAATGTTTATGCACAAATGTTTTGCACAAAGTTTATGCACAAAGTTTATGCACAAAGTTTTTTTATTCTCAAAGGTCATGCACACCGTTTATGCACAACGTTTGTGCACAAAGTTTATGCACAAAGTTTATGCACAAAGTTTATAGAGAAAGTTTATGCACAAAGTTTATGCACAAAAATTATGCAAAACGTTTATGCACAATGTTTATGCACAAAGTTTATGCACAAAGTTTATGCACAATGTTTATGCACAACGTTTTTGCACAAATTTTATGCACAAACTTTATATACAAAGTTTATACACAAACTTCATGCACAAATTTTATGCACAAAGTTTCTGCACACAGTTTATGCACAAAGTTTATGCACAACGTTTATGCACAAATTTTATGCACAAACGTTATGCATGACTTTTATGCACAAAATTTGTGCACAAAGTTTATGCACAAATTCTATGCAAAACGTTTGTGCACAAAGTTTATGCACAACGTTTGTGAACAAATTTTATACAAAACATTTATGCACAAAGTTAATTCACAAAGTTTATAAACAAAGTTTTTGCATAAAGTTTATGCACAATGTTTATGCAGAAAGTTTATGCACAAAGTTTATGCACAAAGTTTACGCACAAAGTTTATGCACAAAGTTTCTGCACAAACTTTATGCACAAAGGTTATGCACAAAGATTACGCACAAAGCATCTGCACAAATTTTATGCACAAAGTTTATGCACAAAGTTTATGCAGAATGTTTATGCACAGTTTTTCTACACAAAGTTTACGCACAAAGTTTATGCACAAACATTATGCACAAAGTTTACGCACAAATTTTTTGCCCAAAGTTTATGCACAAAGTTTATGCACAAATTTTATGCATAAAGTTTATGCACAAAGTTTTTGCACACAATTAATGCACAAAGTTTTTGCACAAATTTTATGCACAAAGTTTATGCACAAAGTTTCTGCACAACGTTTATGCACAAAGTTTATGCACAAAGTTTATGCACAAAGTTTATTCACAAAGGTTATGCACACCGTTTATGCACAATGTTTGTGCACAAAGTTTATGCACAAAGCTTATGCACAAAGTTTATGCATAAAGGTTCTGCACAAAGTTTATGCACAAAGTGTATGCACAACGTTTATGCACAATGTTTATGCACAAATGTTTTGCACAAAGTTTATGCACAAAGTTACTCCAAAACGTTTGTGCACAACGTTTTTGCACAAAGCTTATGCAAAAATATTTTTCACAAAGTTTATGTACAAAGTTTATGCACAAAGTTTATGCACAAAGTTTATGCAAAACGTTTATGCACAATGTTTATGCACAAAATTTATGCACAAAGTTTATGCACAATGTTTATGCACAACGTTTTTTCACAAAGTTTATGCACAAAGTTTATATACAAATTTTATACACAAAATTCATGCACAATTTTTATGCACAAAGTTTCTGCACAAAGTTTATGCACAAAGTTTATGCACAAAGTTTATGCACAACGTTTATGCACAACGTTTATGCACAAAGTTTATGCACAATGTTTCTGCACAATGTTTCTACACAAAGTTTATGCACAACGTTTGTGAACAAATTTTATACACAAAGTTTATGCAAAAAGCTAATGCATAAAGTTTCCAGACAGAGTTTGTGCACAAAGTTTATGCACAAAGTTTATGCACAACGTTTGTGAACAAATTTTATACACAAAGTTTATGCAAAAAGCTAATGCATAAAGTTTCCAGACAGAGTTTGTGCACAAAGTTTATGCACAAAGATTATGCACAAAGTTTATGCACAACATTTATGCACAAAGTTTATGCACAAAGTTTATGCACAACGTTTTCTGCACAAATTTTATGCATAAAGGTTATGCACAAAGTTTATGCACAAAGCATGTGCACAAAATTTATGCACAAAGTTTATGCACAACGCTTATGCACAAATTTTATGCACAAAGTTTATTCACAAAGTTTATGCACAAAGTTTCTGCACGAATTTTATTTACAAAGGTTATGCACAAAGTTTATGCACAAAGCATCTGCACAAAGTTTATGCACAAAGTTAATAAACAAATTTTATGCACAACGTTTATGCACAAATTTTATGCACATAGTTTAAGCACAAAGTTTATGCACAAAGATTATGCACAAAGTTTATGCACAAATTTTTTGCACAAAGTTAATGCACAAAGTTTATGCACAACGTTTCTGCACAAATTTTATGCACAAAGTTTATGCGCAAAGTTTATGCACAAAGTTTCTGCACAAATTTTATGCACAAAGTTTATGCACAAAGTTTATGCACAAAGTTTATGCACAACGTTTCTGCACAAATTTTATGCACAAAGTTTATGCGCAAAGTTTATGCACAAAGTTTCTGCACAAATTTTATGCACAAAGTTTATGCACAAAGTTTATGCACAAAGTTTATGCACAAAGTTTATGCACAAAGTTTATGCACAAAGTTTATGCACAAAGTTTATGCACAAAGTTTATGCACAAAGTTTATGCAAAAATTTTATGCACAAAGTTTATGCCCAAAGTTTATCCGCAAAGTTTACGCACAAAGTTTTTGCACAAAGTTTATGGACAAAGTTTATGCACAAAGTTTATGCGCAAAGTTTACGCACAAAGTTTCTGCACAAAGTTTATGCACAAAGTTTATTCACAAAGTTTATGCACAAAGTTTATGCACAAAGTTTATGCACAAAGTTTATGCACAAAGTTTATGCACAAATTTCATGCATAACGTTTATGCACAACGTTTATACACAAAGTTTATGGACAAAGTTTATGCACACATTTTATGCACAAAGTTTATGCGCAAAGTTCATGCAAAACGTTTATGCACAAAGTTTATGCACAAATTTTATGCACAACGTTTATGCACAATGTTTATGCACAAAGTTTGTGTGCTGAGTTCGTGCACAAATTTTATGCACAATGTTTATGCACAAAGTTTATGCACAATGTTTATGCACAACGTTTTTGCACAAAGTTTATGCACAAAGTTTATATACAAAATTTGTACACAAAATTCATGCACAAAATTTATGCACAAAGTTTCTGTACAAAGTTTATGCACAATGTTTATGCACAAAGTTTATGCACAAAGTTTATGCACAGATTTTATGCAAAACGTTTCTGCACAAAGTTTATGCACAATGTTTGTGAACAAATTTTATACACAAAGTTTATTCACAAAGTTAATGCACAAAGTTTACAGACAAAGTTTGTGCACAAAGTTTATGCACAAAGATTATGCACAAAGTTTATGCACAAAGTTTATGCACAACGTTTATGCACAAAGTTTATGCACAAAGTTTTTGCACAAATGTTATGCACAAAGGTTATGCACAAAGTTTATGCACAAAGCATCTGCATAAAGTTTATGCACAAATTTTATGCACAACGTTTATGCACAAATTTTATGCACAAAGTTTATGCACAAAGTTTCTGCACAAATTTTATACACAAGGGTTATGCACAAAGTTTATGCACAAAGCATCTGCACAAAGTTTATGCACAAAGTTTATGCACAAAGTTTCTGCACAAATTTTATACACAAGGGTTATGCACAAAGTTTATGCACAAAGCATCTGCACAAAGTTTATGCACAAAGTCTATGCATAATGTTAATAAACAAATTGTATGCACAAAGGTTATGCACAACGTTTATGCACAAATGTTATGCACAAAGTTTAAGCACAAAGTTTATGCACAAAGATTATGCACAAAGTTTACGCACAAAGTGTTTGCACAAAGTTTTTGCACAAAGTTAATGCACAAAGTTTATGCACAACGTTTATGCACAAAGTTTATGCGCAAAGTTTATGCACAAAATTTATGCACAAAGTTTATGCACAACGTTTCTGCACAAATCTTATGCACAAAGTTTATGCACAAAGTTCATGCACAAAGTTTACGCACAAAGTTTCTGCACAAAGTTTATGGACAAGGTTAATGCACAAAGTTGATGCGCAAAGTTTACGCACAAAGTTTCTGCACAAAGTTTATGCACAAAGTTTATGCACAAATTTTATGCACAACGCTTATGCACAACGTTTATGCACAAAGTTTATGGACAAAGTTTATGCACACATTTTATGCACAAAGTTTATGCACAAAGTTCACGCAAAACGTTTATGCACAAAGTTTATGCACAACGTTTATGCACAATGTTTATGCACAAAGTTTATGCACTGAGTTTGTGCACAAAGTTTATGCACAAGGTTTATGCACAAAGTTTATGCACAAAGTTTATGCACAACGTTTATGCGCAAAGTTTACGCACAAAGTTTCTGCACTACGTTTATGCACAAAGTTCATGCACAAAGTTAATGCACAAAGATTGTGCACAAATTTTATGCACAACGTTTATGCACAAAGTTTATACAAAATGTTTATGCACAAAGTTTATGCACAACGTTTATATACAAGGTGCATGCACAAATCGTATGCACAAAGTTTCTGCACAAAGTTTATGCACAAAGTTTATGCACAACGTTTATATACAAGGTGCATGCACAAATCGTATGCACAAAGTTTCTGCACAAAGTCTATGCACAAAGTTTATGCACAACGTTTATGCACAAAGTTTATGCACAACGTTTATGCACAAACTTCATGCACAAAGTTTATGCACAAATTTTATGCACAAAGTTTATGCACAAAGTTTATGCACAAAGTTTACGGACAACGTTTCTGCACAAGGTTTCTGCACAAATTGTATGCACAAAGTTTATGCAAAACGTTTGTGCACAAAGTTTATGCACAAAGTTTGTGCACAAAGTTTATACACAAAGTTTATGCACAAAGTTAATGGACAAATTTTATGCACAAATTTTATGCACAAAGTTTATGTTGAAGAGGGCAGGGTGAGGAGGAGGAAGAGGCTGTGTGAGAGAGGATTGAGGAGAGTGGAGGAGGCGGGAGGCAGGTGGAGCCGGGAGTTAGCCGCGGGGCTAACTGTCCCTCTCGGCTGTGAGGGGGATAAGCTCTCGAGGGCTGTGAGGGGGGAGCGCTCTCGAAAGCTGTGAGGGGGGACTGAGGCGTTGAGGACTTAGAGCGAGAGTGGATCGAGGAACGGCGAAATTAGGAACGTTGAATAGAAAAGTGAGCGAGAGCAGCTTGGGTACGTGACCCCTATCGGGTCGCACCCCAAGCCTCGCGTGGCTCGCCACATGGTGTGGTGAGCCACGCGAGACTCAAGCAAAATCGCTTGAGTGAAAGCCGAGCGTGTCCTCAGGTACACAGAGTAGGGAGACGTAGGTCTCGCAAGGAAAGCATCTAATCTAGGACTAAACTAGGCATGCAACCACAAGTAGCGACAAATGTTCGCTACTTTAACATGATAGCGCAAGCGAGGGTGGATGCCCCAAGCAGAAAGCTTGAACACCACACCACAAGCGCATAATTTCCACAAGAAGCAGCTGGCAAACCAACTAGAGGAAGCGACATCAGCGAGGCGGAGCCTGCCGCTACGGAAACGGCGGTACAGAGCGCCAGCGGGGGCATCCCGCCTGGAAAACCCCCCGAAGCACATGGCCTCCAGAAACACCCATCCAGAGGAACCAACCCAGAAGCACCCCTCCAGGAGCACCCATCCAGAAGCACCCAGCTGGAAGCTCCCTTCCAGAAGTACTCGTACACGAGCACCCCTCCAGGAGCACCCATCTAGAAGCACCCAGCTAGCGGCATCCGACAGCAGCAGCTCACCCGGAGCGCCACACCGCCAAGAGCAGCGTCACACCGTCAAGGACCTGCACACCCACGCCCAAAGGGACACAACAACAGAGGCACGCAGAGGGGGGCAAACGGGAGATACGGGACAGGGGAATGGACAGAGACGGATGGGAGACACCAGACCGGCGTCGAGGGGCAGCGAGTGCGGAAGAACCTACAGGGGACGGACACACGGAAGGAAAAATCCTGAAGCACGGAATGAACATGGATGCGGCATGCAAGCGGTCATCAAGAAGAGGACCAAACGATGCATGCAAGGGGAATGGGGAAGAAAAGAGTGGCATCAGTCCAGCGGGGGAAGGGTACGAAGACCGACAGCAGCGATACTCGAAGCAAAGGCAGGCTGGTGGAGAGCCTTCGTGAGAAATTCTGCTAGCTCGAACTCAGCAGAGATGAACCGGAGAGAGACATCACCTGCCGCGACGACAGTGCGTACCTAATGGTGCTCAACATTAATGTGCTTGGTGCGACGATGAAGAGCACCGGCATTCCTGGCAATAACCAACCCACTCTCACTGTCCGTATAGAGGGGTACAGACAGGGTGGGGAGACGATGCTCCCCAAGAAGACGACAGAGCCATACCGCCTCGGTGGCAGCGCCACCCAAAGCCATGTACTCCGCCTCCCCAGTGTTGCAAGCCACGCACCCCTGTTTCCCACTACGCCAGGACACGGCAGCAGAGCCCAGGAGAAAGACGAAGCCGTTGCGGCTGCAAGCATCCGCATCGCGGGCGTAGTCACTGTCAGCGTAGCCCTCCAAGAGCGGCACGCCAGGCCCAGCCTGGAAGACAAGGATGGCCCGTACAGAACCGAGAACATATCGAAGGACGTACGCGGCCGCGTGGAGATGGGCCGTGCGAGGTTTGCGAGCGTACTGGGTGAGGACATTCACCACTCAGGCGATTTCTAGGCGAGTGGTGCCAGCCAGGTATGTGAGCGCACCAATGATGGACTGGAAGGTGCCGACGGACTCCAGCGCACCCGACTCGGTGTCGTGGGCCACACGGAGGGCGAGCTGGGTGCCCGGTGGCATGGGTGAGGAGGCAGTAGGGAGGGGACATGAGAGGTCAACAACAGAGGAGAAGCGGTCCGTGAGGGTCTGGACGTAGCGCTCCTGATGGATCAACAGACAACCGGGTAAGCGCTCAATCTGCATCCCAAAGAACATGGCCGCAAGGCCAAGATCCTTCATGCGGTACGCCGAGGAGAGGAGACGCTTCGCCTCGGAGATCACAGAGGAGGAAGGAGAGGTGATGAGGAGGTCATCCACATACATTAAAATGAACGCGAGCACGAGAGTCGTGCTACCGACAAAGAGGGAAGAGTCAGACTGACTGGGACGGAAGCCACCGCGGACAAGCGAGGATGAGAGTTCCTCGTTCCAACAACGAGGAGATTGACAGAGACCATAGAGAGCGCGACAGAGGCGGCAGACCCTTCCGGTTCCATCGGAGAAGCCAGGAGGCTGGACCATGTAGAGCTCCTCCTCAAGACGACCGTGGAGAAAGGCATTGTTCACGTCCATCTGGTGAAGCTCCCATTGGAAGTGAGCTGCGACACAGATGACGACGCGACTCGTCGTAAAGAAACCGACAGGGGCGTAGGTGTCAGTGAAGTCGACACCGGGGACCTGGGAGTAGCCCTTATCGGTGAGGCGAGCCTTGTACCGGTCGAGGGCACCCGAGACGGTGAAATTCTTGCGTAGGACTCACTTGGTCTTGATGGTTGTGCGACCTGGAGGGAGGTCAGCGAGTTCGAGCATGCCATGCTTAGCCAGAGCGGCAAGCTCTGCAACACAGGCCGCGTGCTAGGCAGCAGCATCCGGGCGAGCGAGAGCGTCAGCAAGGGTGAGGGGATCAGACTCCTCAAGAGGAGAGGGAGAAGAGGAAGTGGACGGGACAGACATGACCGCGAGGGCACGCGCAGTAGACGCTTGCGTACCGACGAAGCGATGGTCGGTGCAGGCATCGAGGGCATGGAAAAACTCAAGATGAAAGATGTGGCAACCGTGGGTGTGACCCGGATGGAAGGTGTAAGGCGATAGAGGGCGAGGCGGAGGGAGAGCAACAGTGGAAGGGGGTAGAGGTGAGAGGGAAAGTGTTGGATCTGGAGGAGAGAGGAAGCCTTGGAGCAGCGAGCATGTGGGACTGAAAGAGCATCAGTTGTGCTGAAGAATGGTTGTTGAATCACTCAAAATGATGGAGTACATATAGAGCTAGAGCTTGGGCAAGTCAGCCCTCTCACAAGCCACACCACTTAGCCATAGAGGCTAAGGCTCACACACTAGAGTCCACAATCTCACACAAGAGAGGAAATCAGCCTAGCAATCAGGCTGACCAGTCACACACAACCTAGAGAGCTAGAGTATTCCTCTCATGGCTCACTCCTAGTGGTCACATAACCCACAATCCCATGGAGAATCGTCATGTGTCCATGGCGAGCACACAAGGATCTCACCTCACCTAAAAAGTAAAGAGAGGTAGTTTTATCCTAGTCAGCACACTCGGACAAGGCAATCCTAAGACCAAGGACCTTTTTGGATATTTCTCCCATCAGGTCTTGAGCCTGGACCTCTTGCCTTTTTCTTTTCTCAGGCTAAGGCATGGAGCCATCACCCATGGTCACCCAGACATCGGCGGTCCATGACCCCGGGAACTTCGAAATTTCATATCTCCCAATCCGACCGTTGGATCGGCCTGAAACTTGGACCGTAGACAAATTGCCACCTGATCTTTCCAATAGTGAAGTCGGATTGACGATCAGAGTAGGCATCTGGTAGTTTCCTAGAACTTGCTCCTGTGGACCTGGAACTGAGCCGGATGGCCCTGTGTCCAACAATCTCCCACTTTGGTACAGTCAGAGTGGGCTGAGTCCACATGTCTTCATGCAGAATTGCTGCTTCTCACGAGTCACTGGCTTGGTGCAGAAATCAGTGACCTGCTTGCTGGTTAGAGTGAACTCTAGCTTGATAGCACCCTCTTGCACCATGTGCCTGATGAACTGATAGGCGATGTCGATGTGTTTGGTGCGAGCATGGTGCTCGTGGTTCTTGGTGAGTGCAATTGCGCTCTGGTTGTCGACGCACATGGGAACTGGAACTGCTGTACTCCTACTCATCTCCGCCATGAGACGCTGAAGCCAAACTGCTTCCTTGGCTCCAAAGCTGAGAGAGTAGTACTCAGTTTCCGTACTTGAGGTGGCCACGACCACCTGCCGCTTGTTGCACCAGCTGATTGCCCCGCCATTCATGAGGAACACATGTCTAGAGATGGACTTGCGGTCCTCAGGGTTTGAAGCCCAATCTGCGTTTGTGTAGCTGATAATACTGTTGTTGTTGCCGTTGTAGGTGATGCCGATGTTGATGGTTCTGGCAAGGTAGCGGAAGATCTACTTCACTGCCTTGTGGTGCTCAGGTCCGGGATTTGCCATGTGTTGGCTCACAGCGCTCACAGCCTGTGCGATGTCCGGCCTGGTTACCACCATCAGGTACATGAGACTCCCGACGGCGCTTTGGTACTTCTGCCGCTCAACTGCATCAGCTTCTCTACTGAATCTCACGAGGTACTGCCGCGTTTCCAACGGTGTGCCGATGGGTTTGGCCTCTGCCATGCCGAACTGCTGCAAGACGTCCTTGATGTAGTGACTCTGCTGTAGCGAGAGAGAGCATGATTTGCGGTCACGCGTGATCTGGATGCCGAGGAAGTATGATGCCTCCCCAAGATCAGACATCTGGAAGTGCTCCTGCATGGCCTTCTTGAACTCCTGCAGTGCAGACATGCTGTTGGAAAGAAGGAGCATGTCATCCACATAGACAATGATCATGAGAATCTCATGCCCATGCTGCCAGCGATAGACGTTGTAATCACACTCGCTGCGCTCGAACCCCATGCACTGTAGTGCCGCATCCAACTTCTAGTTCCAAGCACGCGACGCTTGCTTAAGGCCGTACAACGACTTCTGCAACTTGCAAACTAGGTGCTCCTGGCCAAAATGACGAACCCCTCCGGCTGCTCCATGTAGATTTCCTCCTCCAAGTCACCATTAAAGGATGGCGTCTTGACATCCATGTGGTGAATCTCGAAGTCCTTAGCTGCTGCATAAGAGAGGAGAGTGTGCACAGAGGCAAACTTTGCAACAAGGGCAAAGGTTTCTGTGAGTCGATGCCAACCTGCTGCGAGTAGCCCTTGGCGACCAGCCTTGCCTTGTATTTTTCTAGGTTGCCATCTGCTCCCCGCTTGTTCTTGAACACCCATTTGCACTTGATCACCTTGCGTCCAGTTGGATGCTTAGTCAGCTCCCACATGCCATTGTCGAGCTGCGACTGTATCTCCTGCTGCACAGCTTGCGCCCAATCTACTGCATCTGGTGCAGCCACGGCCTCCTTGTATGATGTTGGCTCATCTAAATCTGCTGCAACTATAACGTTCATCTGTTCTGATTTCTGTAGCATCCAAAAATGGCCGCACTCACCAGGCTTGTAGCGCACCCTGCGAGGGTACCTGCGACTTAGTGCTGGAGCGTTAGCGGGCGGCTGGCGTGGTGCTGCTGGCACAACTGCTGCTGCTGGTGGTGCTGGATCTCCTTCCTCTTCTTCTGTGATGAGGCCACTGTATCTGCTGCATCAGACATGGGAGAGTAGAGTGGTTCTCCCACTGTCATAGTAGAGGAAGGGTCAGGAGAGACGGGGTCAGGGAGAGTGTCTGCTCTCACTGCTTTGTCAGCTGCTGGTTTTGCTACCTCTTCGCAGATGATGTTGGTGCCGATGACGTTGCTTTCGTTGAAAATGACATCCGTGGAGATGATGACATGGCCTGTATCCCTCTCATAGAGGCGATAGGCCTTACTTGCCACATCATAGCCAATCATCAGCATCTGCGCGCTCTTTGCTTCCCACTTCTACCACTTCTCCTTCGGTACGTGCATGTGTGCCAAGCTGCCAAACGCGCGAAGATGACCCACGCTCGGCTTCTTGCCGAACCACGCCTCGTACAACACCTTAGTTGGACTGCGGTTCTTGATGTAGGCTGCAGTGCTCACGGCTTCGGCCCAGAAGTCGTAGGTCAGCCGAGCCGCGTGCAGCATGGAGCACGCCGACTCAACGATGGTGCGGTTAGCGCGTTGTGCTACACCGTTCTGCTACGGCGAGTATGGCGCAGTATGCTGCGCCTTGATGCCAGCTACTACGAGGTAGTCCTGGAATTCCTTTCTCAGGCATTCTCCGCCACGGTCGCTGCGTAGCGCCTTGATCTTCTTGCCAGTCTGGTTCTCCGTCATTACCTTAAACTCCTTGAACCTGTCAAAGCACTGGTCCTTGGAAGCAAGGAAGTACACAGTAGTGTAACGGCTGAAATCATCAATGAAGGTCAGAAAATACCTACAGCCTCCAAAACTCTGGGTCTGCATCGGGCCACACAAGTCAGTGTGGACCAGCTCCAGCACCTCCTTTGCGCGCTCTCCTACTCCAAAGAACGCCTCGCGATGCTGCTTCACCTCCAAACAGCCGATGCACAACTGCTGCTCAAAGTTGGAGATGGTGGGCAAGTCCCGCACCATCTGCTTCGTTTGAAGCTGCTGCAAGGCACGCATGCCGATGTGACCGTGGCGCGCATGCCAGATTTTACCATCTGTCGCCTGCACCACTGCTGCAAGACTCTGCTCACGCGGGATCTTGGTTTCCCCCAACAGGCGGTACATGTCGCCTTCCTTCACCGACCTGGCCAGCACCTCCCCCGTTTCCCTGTCGAGGATGTAGCCATAGTCGTCATCAAAGACGACTCGCATTCCTGTGTTGGTGAGGGAGGACACTGAGAGGAGGTTGAATGCAACATAAGGTACATACAACACGCCATGGAACACTCCCACTTCAACGCCACGCGCGGTCTCCAACCACATCTCCACAATCCCAATGCCCTCAGCATACACCACCCGATCATCACCCAAAGCAATCGGTCGGGGGGGAATGGAGAGCAGCTGCGTAAGCCACTCCTTGTGTTGCGTCAGGCTCTTGGTACAACCTGAGTCCTTGTACCATACGAGATCTGCCTTCTCCACCTGCGACATATCAGACTTCGCGATGAATAGGCGGTCGCACACTTCCTTTACCACGTTCATGTTGCCAAAGTGGCGTACTCTAGCCTGGTTCTGCTGCTGCTGTTGCTGCTGCTACTGACGCTGCTGTGACTGCTGCTACTGCTGCTGTGGAGACTGTTGCTTTTGCTGCTGCTGCTGCTCCTTCTGGTCCCTCTAGAGCTTGAAACACTCTTTTTTGTAGTGTCCCTCCTTCTGGCAGTAGTTGCATTTGCCTTTCTTCTTGCCTCTCTGCTGCCCAGACTGTTGCTACTGCTGCTGGTTGCGCGAGCTCGTGGCCACAAAAACTGCTTCATTGCTGCCATCGCCATTGCGCTTTGCTGCATTGCGACGCAGTTCCACCTGTACCAGGTGTGTGTAGATGAAGTCGAGGTCGAGAGTTGGCTGGCACTCTAGCGTCTCTCGCACTGTGTTGTAGCTGGTTGGCAGTCCCCTCAGCAAGAGGATGATGAAGCACGTCTCTTCCACAGGGTTGCCGGCCGCTCTCAGCTGCTTTGCCAGCTCCTTTGCCCTGTCCAGGTACGCCTCCATCCCTTCACCACCCTGCATTTTCAGCACCATCATCTTCTCCTCCAAAAGCATGAGGAATGCAGGATCCTTGCTCTCATACTTCTTGCACAACGTGTCCCATCCCTCCTTTGCAGTAGCCTTGTCACTCACGTACTGAAGATGCGAGTTGGAGATGGTGTTGAAAAGCAACCTGTAGGCCTGCCTGTCCTTCTTCTTCCACTCCTCATATGCCACTGGTATAGCTGCTGAAGAGCCCACATCAGCTGCACCCTTCTGCAGCGTCTTCCCCGCCACACCTGTGCTGCGGTGATGCCTTTTACTTGTGGATCTGGTGCTGACTCGTCGCCGCTCACCACCTCCCACAAGCCCCTCTCCTCCAAAAGGAGGCGGGTACGGATCTTCCAAAACGTGAAGTTGGAGCATCCCTCCAGCCTCTCTAAAGGCTGGACTGCTGTCACAACGGCTGCTGCTGCCATTTTGAGCCTTGGTGATGCTCAGCGCTGCCCTTGGGTGGCGGCGCTACCCCCGCTTCTGCTGCTGCTTCTACAAAAATATGTCTGAAAGAAAATGGACTGTAGATGCCAGCAGACTGGGAATTTGGAAAAAATGAGCCCAGCACTGGAAAATCCAGCTCAAAACCTTTCGCATCAACCCATAAAACAGGGTCATCAACAGGGGATTTTGAAAGATATGCCCTCTTGAAAACAGGATAAGCTTCTACTCCTACTCCAACTCAGATCAGCCAGCTTGTAAACGGCGTTTCTCCCAAACCAATCAATGGAATGCAAATATTCTTGCACCAATAGAAAGCNGGATCGACGATCGGAGTAGGCATCTGGTAGTTTCCTGGAACTTGCTCGTGTGGACCTGAAACGGAGCCGGATGGCCCTGTGTCCAACAGAAAGGGGGGGAGTAAAGACCGCTGGAGAGGGAGGAAGGGGGTAGGGGAGTGGTGGGGGGAAAGCCGGAGGGGCAGCAGACAAGGAGGCAGGAAGAGGAGTAGGGGAGACGAGCGGGGGAGAAATGGGTGAAGACATGAAGACGGTAGGAGGCAGGCAAGGGAGAGGAAAGGAGGAAGGAGATGGGACAGAGGGGGAAGGGAAGAGAGGCATAGGGGAGACATGGGAGAGAGAGGGAGAGGATAACACAAGGACCGATGATGTGGAAGAGACCGAGGGAGGAACGACCGGAGTGGGAGATGAGGTAGGGGATGAGATGGGAGGCGGAGGGACGGCGGGGAGAGGGACAGAGGCGCAGGCAAGAGCGCGAGCGGTACGAGAGTGGGTGCGGGAAGAAACAGGTGAGGAGGAGGAGTGTCCAGGACGGAATGAGGAAGTGGAGACGCAGAGACGGGAGGGGCAGAAGGAGGGGCGTGGGGGGAGAGACGAGGGAGGGGAGGAGGGACTGAAGGACAAGCCCAGGTAGCATGCGTGTGCATCCACGAGTGGGAGCGGGAGGGCACACCGAGAAGGGAGTCTGTGCTGAGGACAGGGGGATGGGGGGAAACTGCCAGAGGAGGAGATGGAGACGAGGGGGGAGCGGGTGGCAAAGGGGACCGAGAGGGAGGAGGAAGGGGGGAAGAGTCTCTCGAGAGAGGACGTCGACAAGAGGAAGAAGGGGCGACGGGTGGGCAGAGGTGGCACACGGCGAGGATGGAGGAGACGGTGTCACAACTGCGAGGACGGGATTATCCACGAGATCGATAGGGGAGGACACCCTAGGAGGGGTGTCCTCCGGGACATCCTCAATAGAGAGGAGAACAGGATCCGCACAGCGAGTGGGAAAAGTCGCACGAGGGGAGCCTGCAGCCTGGGCCGCGGTCAGAGCAGGGGGAACCGGAGAAGGGGAGGGGGGGAAGCCGGGAGGAGAAACAAGAGACGGCACGGGAGACGGCAAGAGGGGAGGAGGGGAGAGACAGACAGCGGACTACCACGGCGGTGGGAGGGTGGTAGAGGAGGCGGGGGGGAGACGGAGGTGTGGGAGAGAGAGCGGACAGGGAGGGGGGAGGTGGGACGGAAGGTGAGGTAGAGGGCAAAGGGCAAGGGGGGAGAGGACGGGAGACGGACATGGAGGGAGGTCCCCCTGTGGAGGCAGGGACGAGCGTGGAAGAATAGGAAGGAGCCGTACGATGGGACGGTAAGGCAGACGAAGAAGGCAGGGAGGAAGTGGGAGTGGGGGGAAGGGGGTGAGAGGTCGGTGGCAAGACTGACGGTGGTGGCACGAAGGGAGGGATAGGAGCGGAGGTGGCAGGATGCGGAGGAGATGAGGAGAGAGGCACTGAGAGAGGCGAAGACGGGGGAGGAGCACCAGCGACCACAAGGCCATCACTGGTATAGGCTGTGGCAGAGGTCAGGGGAGGGAGACAGTGATCTGCACGGAAAGCGCCGTAAGTCAGCTACTCGAAGAAACGAGCGTGACAAGACTCGAGAAGGCGATGGGCGACCGGGTCCCAGAAGCGGTGTGCACGAGAATGAGGTGCAACCCCAAGGGTGACACAGAGGCGGCCAGGTGGATCGAGCTTGCCAGACTAAGAGAGGGGAATAAGATAGACGGTAGCCATGGTGCCCCAAACCACAGCCTGACTAAGGTCGGCACGTCGACCAAAGAAAAGCTAGAATGGCGTAGTATCGGGGGTAAGAGGGCCATGCGGGATCCGGTTCCAAACCCACGTGTGATAGCGGGCTACCTCAGACCAGAAGCTACGGCCTCGATCAAGGAAGCCAGCCTCAGCCATCATCGTGCGGACTTCCTTAACGAGTGTGCGGTTCCAACACTCGGAAATCCCATTCTGTTGTGGAGAATAGGGAGCAGAGAGCACACCCTCACGGTCAAAGAACGATACTGTGTCACCAAAAACCTCACCACCGTGGTCAGATCGAAAGCGCAGCAACTGGTGATGACTCTGTCGCTGCGCGGACGCGTACCACGACTGGATGGTCTGGGTAACATCACTCTTTGCCCGAAGGAAAAAGACCCATGTGTAATGAGAATAGTCGTCAATCAAGCTGAGGACGTACGTGGCATGCTCAGCAAGAGACTCATCCTGGAGAGGGCCAAGGATGTCAGTATGAACGAGCTCAAAAGAGCACATTCGTGAGAGGAGGAGGGAAAAGGAAGGCGATGCATCTTACCGACTGCACAAAAGGTGCAATCGGCAGTGCATGGGGCCCGAAAGGACGGGTCATACAGGCCATCGGCGGGGAGGGTGTGGAGGAGGGAAGCAACGGCCGAGAAGGGAAGATGGCAAAGACGACGATGAAGAAGGTGCGAGTGAGCCGAGCGAGAGAGAGTGACAAGGGTAACAGCATCAGCCGCGGGTGCAGAGACAGAGTACGGACTGAGAAACTGGTACATGCCCTCGCCAGGAGGTCTGCGACCGCGGAGTACGACGTGGCCACTAGCGCGATCAGTGACGGCGACGAGGCTGAGGGCGTAGGTGGTGGAGAACCCGCACACGTCAGAACAGATACAAGGGAAAAAATAAGAGCTGGGACATAGAGAACGGAGGACAAGGTGAGGGAGCCAGCTGAGGAGGTGAGGCAGATAGTGCCAACACCGAGCACAGGGAGGGGGGTCCCATCACCAGTATACACCGAAGTGATCACAGAGACTAGAATGAAGTATATAAACAGATCGCAAACGGGACACATGTGATCCGTCACGGCACCGTCGAGCACCCAAGACGGAGCCACAACACGCTCAGTGCCGGAGAAGAGACAATGGCAGTCGTGCGAGGGGAGAGCGGAGACGGGCAAGGATCGGGCAAGGGAATGCCGGGAGAAGTGGGACAAGAGGCAGGGGCAGCCAGTAGATCGAACAAAGGAGACGTACCGGTGGGCGGCGGGCCGCCAAGCACGCCCTCAGCTAGGACACGATGGATGAGAGCGATGATGACATCCTCCGTGGGAGGAGGAGGGGTCGCAGGCACTGGCGGTGGACGGACGGGGACGGCAAGCGGAGGAGCGCCAGGGACTGCAGCAGGTAGAGGACCGCCAGGGGCAACGTAAGCACGACCACGGAAGAGGACACGCTGGCGCGCAATCCGCTCACGAAGATCAGTGACCAGGGGAAGCGGGCACGCATCTTGACGATGACCCACAACCTCGCAGTTCTAACACGTGGGCGGACGAGCACCGCCACCACCACCACCACCTCCTCCGGGTGGAGCACGAACAGCAAGGGCATGAGCCGCCAGAGGTGGGAGGAGACCGGGCAGGGCATCGGACAGAACGGGCTCAGCGGGAGGGACGGCAGGCTGGGAGACTGCCTGGAAGGAGCGAAGCCCATCCAACAGCACTGGCCAAACTGCCCCAGGAGTCTGATACGCAGCCTGGAGGGTGAGGGCGAGGGGAAAGGAAGTCAGAGCACCGGAATAGGCAGGTCCGAGACCAGCGACGACAGAGATGACAAAGGCCTGATCTGTCAAGGAGGCACCCGCAGTGAGAAGCTCGCTCTACAGGAGTTCCGCGCGGCCCAGGTAGGCACCCAAGGACTCGCCGGGACGGCGACGGAGAGCTCAAAGATCAGCGAGGAGAGAGGTGGTAGAGCAAAAAGTGTCAGAGGAGTAGAGAACGAGAGGGGCAGACCAGGCCTCACGAGGGTGAGTGGGAAGGGTGGCAGTCTGCGCGAACCAATCGAGCTGGCGAAGAGAGACAGAAAAATAGAGGAGATGGAAGGCAAGAGCACTGCGATCAGGGTGAGCAAGGGGGAGGGAGGTAGAGGGGTCATAGTGCTCCCAGAGGCTGTGCATGTGTGTCCAGGACACGAAGCGGGGGGACCAATTGAAGAACGAGGTGCCCGGGATGTGCCCTGGAGCGGGAGTCAATGGCAGCGATGGAGCGGGAGGAGGGTGGAGACCAAGGCGTGCCAAGTGAGCGACCGCGAGTGTCATGGCGTCGAGGCGAGCCTCCGTGCGGGCAAGGGCAGCGACCGGGTCACCAGGAGTAGGGGCGCCAACATGGACAGTGCCACCGACCGGGAGGACACCGCTAGCGGGGACGGCGCCACTGGCGGGCACAGCACCACCGAGCGGGATGGCACCACCAGCGAGAAGGGTGCCGCCGGCCGCGACAGCACTGGTGGGCGGCGACAGCACCGCACGGGGTGGCGGCACTGCTGGGGGCAATGACACCGTCGACAGCGACAGCACCGCTAGGGGCGACGCCACCTCCGAGAGCGACGGCACCACCGGGGGCGGCGACACCACTGGGGGCAGTGACACTGCCGGTGGCGATAGCACCACCGGCTACAATAGCACCGCTGGGGATGACGGCACCGCCGGCAGCGACGACACCGACGGGGGCGATAGCAGCTCGCACAGGATCACCGGAGGTGCCAGCACCACTAACGGCAGGGTCGACAGCGCCAACAGGGCGGATGGGGGGAACGGCTGGGGGAGCGCCGGATGGATGAAAGGCGAGGGCATCGAGGGTGGCCGCTGAGAAGGGAAACTGAGGGGTCCGGGCGGGGTGTGGATGGCAGAGGGGCGGCGAAGGGGGGGGCACGGAGCGCCTCGAGGGCCACGGTGACGGCGGCCACAGCGGTAGACCGAGGGGAGAGGATGACAGAATCGTTAACGTGGCCAAGATCAATGGAGGCAGCAGGGCTCGGGGCGCGGGAGGACACGTCCGGATGGGACGCCTGCTCGCGGGCCGCACGGGCTGCATTAGCAGCGGCTAAGGTGCCAGAAAGGCCGAGATCCTCCATGACGCTGCTGGACGTAGACCGAGGGGCAAGGGACGCCAAGAATGTACGACTACAATAAGAGCGGACGGTCAACGGAGGAGAGGGGTGAACCATAGTGTCAGGTATGTATTTGGGGAAGTGAATTAGGGGAAAGAGGGGAAGGAAAGGAGCAGGAGGGGCGGAAACTAGAGGACAGAACGAACGATCAGAAGACAAACGGACAAAGGAGCAACGAAGGAGCATGACAAGTGGATGAGTGGGAGCGGCACAGAGAAAAGAGAAGGGAGCACAAGGGAGAGGAAGGACAGAGATGAGAGCAAGGAGAGGAGGGGCGAAGAGGGGGGCAGACGAGGAGCAGGGGAGAAGGGAACAGAGGGCGAGGAAGAAAGGGAAAGAGAGAAGGGAAGAAAGAGAGAACGGGAAGGAGGGGATGACAGAGAGAGAGGGAGAGGGAGAGAGAGAGACGGGGGAGGGAGGAGTGGGAGGAAGAAAGAGGTTGCGACGAGGAGAAGGATGGGGAGAGGGCGGAGAGGAAGGGGGGAAGAGGGAAGAAGACAAGCGGACAGCAGGAAGAAGTGTAGAGGACACGCGAGGAGGCAACGAGGGGAGAAAAGCGCAGAGGAGGGGGGACAGAGGGTCAGAGGGACAGAGAGAGGAGGCGGAGAGGATGAGAAAGGGAAGAGAGAGAGAGAGAAAGAGAGAGAGAGAGAGAGAGAGAGAGAGAGAGGGAGA
>SZWC01004242.1:87615-98006 GCA_023375785.1 Penium margaritaceum
GAGAGAGAGAGAGAGGGAGAGGGAGAGAGAGAGAGAGAGAGAGAGAGAGAGAGAGAGAGAGAGAGAGAGAGAGAGAGAGAGAGAGAGAGAGAGGGAGTTTATGCACAATGTTTATGCACAACGTTTATGCACAAAGTTTATGCACAAATCTTATGCACTACGGTTATGCACAAAGTTTCTGCACAAAGTTTATGCACTCCGTTTATGCACAAAGTTTATGCACTATGTTTATGCTCAAAGTTTATGCACAACGTTTATGCACAACGCTTGTGCACAAATTTTATGCACAAACTGTATGCACAACGTTAATGCACAAGGTTTATGCACAAAGTTTATACACCAAGTTTATGCACAAAGATTATGCACAAAGTATATTCACAACGTTTATGCACAAAGTTTATGCACACAGTTCTTGCACAACGTTTATGCACAAAGTTTATGCACAAAGTTTATGCACAAAGTTTGTTCACAAAGTTGTTGCACAACGTTTGTGCACAAAGTTTATACACAAAGTTTATGAAAAAGGTTTATGCACAAAGTTTATGCACAAAGTTTTTGCACAAATGTTATGCACAAAGTTTGTAAACACAGTTTATGCACAAAGTTTATTCACAAAGTTTATGAAAAAGGTTTATGCACAAAGTTTATGCACAAAGTTTTTGCACAAATGTTATGCACAAAGTTTGTAAACACAGTTTATGCACAAAGTTTATGCACAAAGTTTCTGCACGAAGTCTATGCACAAAGTTTATGCACAAAGTTTATGCACAAAGTTTATGCACAAAGTTTATGTACAAAGTTTATGCACAAAGCTTATGCACAACGTTTATGCACAAAGTTTATGCACAAAGTTCATGCACAAAGTTTCTTCACAAAGTTTATGCACAAAGTTTATGCACAAAGTTCATGCACAAAGTTTCTTCACAAAGTTTATGAAAAAAGTTTATAAACAAAGTTTATGCATGAATTCTATGCACAACGTTTGTGAACAAAGTTTATGCACAAAATTTATGCACAAATTTTATGCACAAAGGTTATGCACAAAGTGTATGCACAAATTCTATGCACATAGTTTATGAACAAAGTTTATGCACAGAGTTTATGCATAAAGTTTATACACAACGTTTATGCATGATTTTTGTGCACAAATTTTACGCACAAAGTTTATGCTCAAAGTTTCGGCACAATACTTATGCACAAAGTTTATGCACAATGTTTTTGCACAAAGTTTATGCACAATGTTGATGCACAAAGTGTATGCACAACGTTTATGCACAAAGTTTATACACAGAGTTTATGCACAAAGTTTATGCACAAACTTTATGCTTAATGTTTATGCACAATATTTTTGCACAAATTTTATGCACAAAGTTTATGCAAACAGATTATGAACAAAGTTTACGCACAAAGTGTTTGCACAAAGTTTATGCACAAATTGTATGCACAAAGTATATGCACAAAGTTTAGGCACAGAGTTTATGCACAACATTTATGCACAAAATGTATGCACAAAGTTTATGCACAAATTCTATGCACAAAGTTTATGCACAAAGTTTATGCATAACGTTTATGCACAAAGTTTATGCACAAAGTTTATGCACAAATTCTATGCACAAAGTTTATGCACAAAGTTTATGCACAACGTTTATGCACAAAATTTATGCACAAAGTTTATGCACAAAGTCTATGCACAAAGTTTATGCACAAAGTTTATGCACTACGGTTATGCACAAAGTTTATGCACTACCTTTGTGGACAGTTTCTGCACAAAGGTTATGCACAATGTTGATGCAAAACGTTTATGCACAAAGCTTGTGCACAAAGTTTATGCACAACTTCTATGCACAAAGTTTATGCACAACGATTATGCAAAAATTTTATACACAAAGTTTATGCACAAAGTTTATGCACAAAGCTTATGCACAAAGTTTATGCACAAAGTTTATGCACAAAGTTTATTCACAAAGTGTATGCACAAAGTTTATGCACAAAGTTTATGCACAACGTTTATGCACTATGGTTATGCACAAAGTTTATGCACAACATTTATGCACTATGTTGATGCACAAAGCGTGTGCACAAAGTTTATGCACAAATTTTATGCACAAAGGTTATGCACAACATTTATGCACAAAGTTTATTCACAAATTTTATGCACAAAGTTTATGCACAAATTTTATGCACAAAGTCTATGCACAAAGCATATGCACAACGTTTATGCACAAAGTTTATGCACAACGTTTTTGCACAACGTTTATGCACAACTTTTGTGCACAATGTTGATGCACAACGTTTGTGCACAAAGTTTATGCACAAAGTTTATGCACAAAGTATATGCAAAAAGTTTATGCACAACGTTTATGCACAAATTTTATGCACAAAGTTTATGCACAACGTTTGTGCACAAAGTTTATGCACAAAGTTTATGCACAAAGTATATGCAAAAAGTTTATGCACAACGTTTATGCACAAATTTTATGCACAAAGTTTATGCACAAAGTTCATGCACAAAGTTTATGCACAAAGTTTATGCACAAATTTTATGCACAAAGTTTATGCACAAAGTTTATGCACAAAGTTTATGCACAAAGCTTATGCACAAAGCTTATGCACGACGTTTATGCACGACGTTTATGCACAACGTTTATGCACAACGTTTATGCACAAAGTTTATGCACAAAGTTTATGCATAACGTTTATGCACAAAGTTTATGCACAAACTTTATGCATAAAGTTTATGCACAAAATTTATTCATAACGTGTATGCACAAAGTTTATTCACAAAGTGTATGCACAAAGTTTATGCACAAAGTTTACGCACACCATTTATGCACAAAGTTTATGCACAAATTTTATGCACAAAGTATATGCACAAAGTTTATGCACAAAGTTTATGCATAACGTTTATGCACAAAGTTTATGCACAAACTTTATGCACAAAGTTTATGCACAACGTTTGTGCACAACGTTTATGCACAAAGTTTATCCACAACGTTTATGCACAAAGTTTATGCACAAACTTTATGCAAAAAGTTTATGCACAACGTTTATGCACAAAGTTTATGCACAAACTTTATGCACAAAGTTTATGCACAAAATTTATTCATAACGTTTATGCACAAAGTTTATCCACAAAGTTTATGGACAAAGTTTATGCGCAAAGTTTATGCACAAAGTTTATTCACAAAGTGTATGCACAAAGTTTATGCACAAAGTTTACGCACACCATTTATGCACAAAGTTTATGCACAAAGTTTATTCACAAAGTGTATGCACAAAGTTTATGCACAAAGTTTACGCACACCATTTATGCACAAAGTTTATGCACAAATTTTATGCATAAAGTGTATCCACAAAGTTTATGCGCAAAGTTTATGCACAAAGCTTATGCACTACGGTTATGCACAATTTCTATGCACAAAGTTTATGCACAAAGTTTCTGCACGAAGTCTATGCACAAAGTTTATGCACAAAGTTTATGCACAAAGTTTATGTACAAAGTTTATGCACAAAGTTTATGTACAAAGTTTATGCACAAGGTTTATGCACAAAGTTTATGCACAAAGTTTATGTACAAAGTTTATGCACAAAGCTTATGCACAATGCTTATGCACAAATTTTATGCACAAAGTTCATGCACAAAGTTTCTTCACAAAGTTTATGAAAAAAGTTTACAAACGAAGTTTATACACAAAGGTTATGCATGAATTCTATGCACAACATTTGTGAACAAATTTTATGCACAAAGTTTATGCACAAAGGTTATGCACAAAGTGTATGCACACATTTTATGCAAATAGTTTATTCACAGAGTTTATGCATAACGTTTATGCACAACGTTTATGCGTAATGTTTGTGCACAAATTTTACGCACAAAGTTTATGCTCAAAGTTTCGGCACAATGTTTATGCACAAAGTTTATGCACAATGTTTTTGCACAAAGTTTCTGCACAATGTTTATGCACAAAGTGTATGCACAACGTTTATGCACAAAGTTTATACACAGAGTTTATGCACAAAGTTTATGCACAAATTTTATGCACAAAGTTTATGCACAATGTTTATGCACAATATTTTTGCAAACAGATTATGCACAAAGTTTACGCACAAAGTGTTTGCACAAATTATATGCACAAATTCTATGCACAAAGTACATACACAAAGATTAGGCACAAAGTTTATGCACACCGTTTATGCACAAAATGTATGCACAAAGATAATGCACAAATTCTATGCACAAAGTTTATGCACAAAGTTTATGCATAACGTTTATGCACAAACTTTATGCACAAAGTTTATGCACAAAGTTTATTCACAAAGTTTATTCACAAAATGTATCCACAAAGTTTATGCACAAAGTTTATGCACAAATTTTATGCATAAAGTTTATGCACAAAGTTTACGCACAAAGTTTATGCACAACTTTTATGCACAACGTTTATGCACAAAGTTCATGCACAATGTTTTGCACTACGGTTATGCACAAAGTTTATGCACAACTTTTATGCATAACGTGTATGCACAAAGTTTATGCACAAATTTTATGCACAACGTTTATGCACAAAGTTTATGCACAATTTTATGCACTACGTTTATGGACAAAGTTTATGCACTACGTTTATGCACAAAGTTTATGCACAAAGTTTATGCAAAAAGCTTGTGCACAAAGTTTATGCACAAATTTTATGCACAACGTTTATGCACAATGTTTATGCACAAAGTTTATACACAAAGTTTATGCACAAAGTTTATGCACAAAGTTTATGCACAAAGTTCATGCACAAAGTTTATGCACAAAGTATATGCAGAACGTTTATGCACAACGTGTATGCACAACATTATTGCACAACGTTTATGCACAAAGTTTATGCACAAAGTTTGTGCACAAAGTTTATGCACAACGTCTGCACAAAGTTTATGCACAAAGTTTATGCACAAAGTTTATGCACAAATTTTATGCACAAAATTTATGCACAAAGTTTATGCACAAAGTTTATGCACAAAGTTTATGCACAAAGTTTCTGCACAGAGTTTATGGACAAAGTTTATGCACAAAGTTTCTGCACAAAGTTTATGCACAAAGTGTATGCACAAAGTTTATGCAAAACGTTTATGCACAAAGTTTCTGCACAACGTTTATGCACAAAGTTTATGCACAAAGATTCTGCACAAAGTTTATGCACACAATTTCTGCACAAAGTTTATGCACAAAGTATATGCACAACGTTTATGCACAAAATTCGTGCACAAAGTTTGTGCACAAAGTTTATGCACAAAGTTGATGCACACCGTTTATGCACAAATTTTATACACAAAGATTATGCACAAAGTTTATGCACAAAGTTTGTGCACAAAGTTTATGCACAAATTTTATGCACAACGTTTATGCACAAAGTTTATGCACAATATTTGTGCACAAAGTTTTTGCACAAAGTTTATGCACAACATTTATGCACAATGTTTGTGCACAACGTTTATGCACAAAGTTTATGCACAACGTTTATGCACAAAGTTTATGCACAAAGTTCGTGCACAAAGTTTATGCACAAAGTTCATGCACAACGTTTATGCACAAAGTTTATACACAAAGTTTATGCACAAAGTTTATGCACAAAGTTTATTCACAACGTTTGTGCTCAACGTTTATACAAAACGTTTATACACAAAGTTTATACCCAAAGTTTATGCACAAAGTTTATGCACAAAGTGTATGCACAAAGTTTATGCACAAAGTTTCTGCACAAAGTTTCTTCACAAAGTTTCTTCACAAACTTTATAAACAAAGTACATGCACAAAGGTTATGCATAAATTTTATGCACAACGTTTGTGAACAGCGTTTATGCACAAAGTTTATGCACAAAGTTTATGCACAAAGTTTAAGCACAAAGTTTATGAACAAAGCGTATGCACACATTTATGCACATAGTTTATGCACAAAGTTTATGCACACATTTATGCACATAGATTATGCATAGAGTTTATGCACAAAGATTATGCACAATGTTTGTGCGCCAATTTTTATTCACAAATTTTATGCACAAAGTTTATGCACAACGTTTATGCACAAAGTTTATGCACAACGTTTGTGCACAAAGTTTATGCACAAAGTTTATGCACAAAGTTTATGCAGAACGTTTATGCACAAAGTTTGTGAACAAATTTTATGCAAAAATTTTATGGATAAAGTATATGCACAACGTTGATGCACAAAGTTTATGCACAAAGTTTATGCACAAAGTTTATGCACAAATTTTATGCACATAGTTTATGCACAAAGTTTATGCACAAAGTTTACGCACACAGTTTATGGAAAACGTTTATGCACAAAGTTTATGCACAATGTTTGTGCACAAAGTTTATGCACAACGTTTATGCACAAATTTTATGCACAAAGTTTTTGCACAACGTTTATGCACAAAGTGTATGCACAAAGTTTATGCACAAAGTTTCTGCACAACGTTTATGCACAAAGTTTATGCACAACGTTTATGCACAAATTTTATGCACAAAGTTTTTGCACAACGTTTATGCACAAAGTGTATGCACAAAGTTTATGCACAAAGTTTCTGCACAACGTTTATGCACAAAGTTTATGCACAACGTTTATGCACAAATTTTATGCACAAAGTTTTTGCACAACGTTTATGCACAAAGTGTATGCACAAAGTTTATGCACAAAGTTTCTGCACAACGTTTATGCACAAAGTTTATGCACAACGTTTATGCACAAATTTTATGCACAAAGTTTTTGCACAACGTTTATGCACAAAGTGTATGCACAAAGTTTATGCACAAAGTTTCTGCACAACGTTTATGCACAAAGTTTATGCACAACGTTTATGCACAAATTTTATGCACAAAGTTTTTGCACAACGTTTATGCACAAAGTGTATGCACAAAGTTTATGCACAAAGTTTCTGCACAACGTTTATGCACAAAGTTTATGCACAACGTTTATGCACAAATTTTATGCACAAAGTTTTTGCACAACGTTTATGCACAAAGTGTATGCACAAAGTTTATGCACAAAGTTTCTGCACAACGTTTATGCACAAAGTTTATGCACAACGTTTATGCACAAATTTTATGCACAAAGTTTTTGCACAACGTTTATGCACAAAGTGTATGCACAAAGTTTATGCACAAAGTTTCTGCACAACGTTTATGCACAAAGTTTATGCACAACGTTTATGCACAAATTTTATGCACAAAGTTTTTGCACAACGTTTATGCACAAAGTGTATGCACAAAGTTTATGCACAAAGTTTCTGCACAACGTTTATGCACAAAGTTTATGCACAACGTTTATGCACAAATTTTATGCACAAAGTTTTTGCACAACGTTTATGCACAAAGTGTATGCACAAAGTTTATGCACAAAGTTTCTGCACAACGTTTATGCACAAAGTTTATGCACAACGTTTATGCACAAAGTTTATGAACAAACTTTATGCACAAAGTTTATGGACAAAGTATACGCACAACGTTGATGCACAAAGTTTATGCACAAAGTTTATGCACAATGTTTTTGCACAAAGTTAATACACAACGTTTATGCACAGCGTTTGTACACAAATTTTATGCACAAAGTTTATTCACAAAGTTTATATACTAAGTTTATGCACCAAGTTTATGCACAAAGTTTATGCACAAATTTTAAGCACAAAGTTTATGCACAAAGTTTATGCACAAAGTTTATGCACAAGTTTTATGCACAACGATTATGCACAAAGTTTATGGACAAAGTTTCTGCACAAAGTTTATGCACAAAGTTTATGTACAAAGTTTATGCACAAAGTGTATGCACAAAGTTTATGCACATAGTTTGTGCACAAATTTTATGCACAAAGTTTATGCATATCGTTTTTGGCACAATGTTCATGCACAATGTTTGTGTACAAAGTTTATGTACAACGTTTATGGACAAAGTTTATGCACATAGTTAGTGCACAAAGTGTATACACAAAGTTTATGCACAAAGTTTATGCAAAACGTTTATGCACAAAGTTTATGCACAAAGTTTATGCACAACGTTTATGCACAAATTTTATGCACAAAGTTTTTGCACAACGTTTATGCACAAAGTGTATGCACGAAGTTTATGCACAAAGTTTATGCATAAATTCTGTGCACAAAGTTTATGCACAAAGTTTATGCACAAAGGATATGCACAAATTTTATGCAGAAAGTTTATGCACAAAGTTTATGAACAAAGTTTATGCACAAAATTCATGCACAAATTTTATGCACAAATTTTATGCACAAAGTTTTTGCACTAAGTTTATGCACAAAGTTTATGCACAAAGTTTATATAAAGTTTATGCACAAAGTTTATGCACAATGTTTGTGCACAAATTTTATTCACAAAGTTTATATACAAAGTTTATGCACAGAGTTTATGGACAAAGTTTCTGCGTGTAAGTGCGTATAAGTGTGTGTAAGTTTGTGTAAGTGTACGTCAGTATTTGTAAGCGCATGTCAGTGTGTGTAGGTGCATGTAAGTGCATGTAAGTGTGTGTAAGTGTGTGTAAGTAGGTGCAAGTGTGTGTCAGTGTTTGTGAGTGCGTGTAAGTGCGTGTAAGTACGTGTAAGTATGTGTAAGTGTATGTAAGTGCGTGTAAGTACGTGTAAGTGTGTGCAAATGTGTGTAAGTGTGTGTAAGTGCATGTAAGTACATGAATGTATGTATAAGTACGTGTAATTGCGTGTAAGTGTGTGTAAGTGCGTGTAAGTGCGTGTAAGTGCGTGTAAGTATGTGTAACTGCATGTAACTGTGGGGAAGTGTGTGTAAGTATGTGTAAGTGCATCTAAGTGTGAGTAAGTGTGTGTAAGTGCGTGAAAGTGTGTGTAAGTGCGTGTAAGTGCGTGTAAGTGCATGTAAGTGTGTGTAAGTGTGTGTAAGTGTGTGTAAGTGTGTGTAAGTGCGTGTAAGTGTGTGTAAGTATGTGTATGAGCGTGTAAGTGTGTATAAGTGCATGTAAGTACGTGTAAGTGTATGTAAGTGCGTGTAAGTACGTGTAAGTGCGTATAAGTATGTGTAATTGTGTGTAAGTATGTGTAAGTGCGTGTAAGTGCGTGTAAGGGCATGTGAGTGCAAGTGAGTGTGTCTGAGTGTGTATGAGTGCGTGTGAGTGTGTGCGAGTGTGTGTGAGTGCATGTAAGTGTGTACAAGTGCATGAAAGTGTGTGTAAGTGCGTGTCAGTGTATGTAAGGACGTGGACGCGATAGACGGGGGCGCAAACTGAGACTGCCAATCATCAAGCTATATGATGTCATCACAGAGAGACGCAAGAGAGGAGGGCACGAGAGAGGACGGGATGGGCGAGGAAGCAGGACACGAACATAACTCAGACTCAGTCATGCATGGCATGATAGGTGAACATGAGGTGACGCAACTCACACTTCCCTCTGAAGGAGGGTGAGGCAGGCCAAGCTGGAGCGCGATGAACTGCTCCAATTGGCGCTCATGTGTGGAGGGCCCGTGGGCGTAGACCGAATGTGGTGTAACAGCGCCAAAGCCCGGAAGGGAAGAGGGCTGCGGATGGTGCTGTTGCAGGGCCGGCGGCGGCCAGACCGGTGCGGGTGTCGGAGGAGTGGAGCTGCCGGACGGGGTGGAGGCATCGAGGGCGGCGACAGCCACGCCAGCAGCGGCAAGATGGCACTCACGCTGGTGACACATGGTGGCAATGACACGCGTCTCATCCATCGGGAGCGGGCACGTTTACCACCCGTGTCCAGGCTGGCCACTGTTGTGGCAGACCAAGCCGCCACCATTGGACCCTGCCGGCTGCTGCTGGCGGACCTTGCCCTTTTTTTCCTTGCGCTTCTTCTTCACTAGCTTTGAGGAGCCGGTGGACGCAGTTGCGATGGGAGCGGCGACAACCATGAAGGTGACGGCAGGGGAGGAGAGGGCCTCTTTGCGCTAGATGCGTAACTCTAGACGAGCCTCCTCAATCTTGGGAAGCAGCTTGTATGCCTGGGGCATGAGGGTGCCCTGGGCCACCATCGTGGTGAGGACGTCCTGGGAGTAATGCACGAAGACGTTGGCGAAGATGTTGGTGGCCCTGCGTTTGATGGTCAGGAGCACAGCGAGAGGGGGTGGAGCAACGTCGCCCAGGTGGCGGAGGATGTCCTCTGCCCGCTGCCAAGAGGAGTTAAATGATTCCGTCTCCCCCATGTGGAGGGAGTTGAACTCCCTAAGCAGGCAACTGGTCTCGGCTTCACCAGAGAGGGGATGCGGGCGCGTGAGGATTTACCATGTAATTGTTGGGTTTGGTGTCCTGCCGGTGGTGAAGTCGCCAAGGAAGGGCTCGATGGTGAAGCGTGCAACTAGAGGGGCGACGAGGACGAGGGCATGCACGGCACGACCAGCATCATGCTATTGGTCGGC
>SZWC01004242.1:119775-148471 GCA_023375785.1 Penium margaritaceum
GTTGCCGTTGCACAGGCCGCCCACCCAGCTCGGCATGAAGCGCGGGCTATAGCTGTCGCCCGACTCCGTCTGCTGGCGGTGCGTACCGCTGCGAGGCGCGCCGCGCCCGCTCGCGTCGTCCGCCTTGTCTTCGCCGCCCTTGAGGAGGTAGCAGTGCACGCCCTTGCGGAAGCCGGCGGGGTTAGGGCGCCGGAACGCGCTCTGGTAGTCGAACCACTGGTACACCCAGCACCCCTCCGTTCGGCGGCACTCGTTGCAGCACTGCGCGAGCGAACGGGCCGTGGTGGAGTAGCGCAGCACGTCGCCGATCTCAGAGAAGCTCTCGTAGTTGATGGAAGGGCCGCCCTTCTTGCGCAGGAGGATAGACTTCTGGCGCGAGTTGTAGCGCTTGTTAAACAGCCCCATCCAGTACGCGAGGCGGGTGTCCCATGACGACGCCTTGTCCTTGTTGAAGCCCTGGTTCTGGAACACGGGAGGCGGCTTGGTGAGGCTATCGCAGAACGCCTTGGCGCATCCGAAGGGAGGTACCGCGCAGGCGCTCGCGCCCACTGCGAGCGCGAGGAGGGCCAGGCAGACCACTGCGAGGCGAGCCATGTTGGGTCTGTAGACTAGATCGGGATGGACAGAAAGGATAGTTGCTATGTGGTATCTGAACGATGCTGGGTTATGTAGAAGTAGCTTAATGTTGGGCTACAGCAAGCCCTCCAGCACGCCACAAATCCGAGACGGACTGCGGTCGAGCCGGCTCGCACCCTGCTAAGCGCATGCGGCTCGGTCGAGAACGTGACTCGTGCAACCTGGCGCCGCTTGGCCGCCGTCCAAGTGGTTGCGAGGAAGCACTTGGACGGCATGTCGTAGTGTCACTTTTCCGGCTTTGCGGGATGGGGGAGCCGTCTGAGCCCAAGCTGCGGATTCTCTCTCTCGTTGCCGGCGTCACTCGCAGCTGACCCACGTTCAAATCGCCTGAAGGGCTAGGCAAACTCCAGACTGGCAGCCTTGGTTCGAAAGCAAAACGTGAATCGTGGACGATTTCTCTCGTGCCGAGGGCCACTTCCCCTCATGTCGCTGTCGTTTTGAGCCCGAAGGAAACCGCACCTAACGCGATTGCAGGTATTACTTTCACAGGTTCAGCCTGTGTCGGCTAATCTGCCCCACCTGGTACTTCGATTGCCGAATCGACAGTGAGCTCGTGAACCATTCCTTACGATATTTGTTTTTTTCCACCTCTGGTCGTGACCGACTGAGGCGGGGGGGCTACCTCAGCGCAAAAGAAGCCCGGGGGTTGAACCCGGCCCCCCAAGAAGTTATTTAAGGTCGCTGGTAAATTCCTGGGTATTTCCACCAAAGAGTGACCCGCGAGATTAGGAATAGGCGACAGTCCTTATTGAAGAGGAGGTAGTTACTATAAAGTGCGTCAGCAAAGTCATCCTCAAGGGTTTTTAGCTTGGCCCTAGCCCGTCTAGAATTCTGCTGCGATAGCAGAGTTAAGACTAACCAAATGTGTTGTTGGAAGGTTGTTGGGAACAGTGCAATGATCTTATTCGCAGGAGAAGAGCGCGGTTCTGCCCATCTCTCCTGCCAGATGAGATGAAAGAGTGCGGCACGGAGAAGTGACCAAACTGAACTAGATGTTTTGGGGTTAAGGGGTCCAATGAGCATCTCTAAGGTGGAGGGGGTGGTATCAGGAAATAGGGATGTGAAAATGGTGCGCAGTCTGGATGCCACTGGTTGAAGACCAGGACATAGAAGGAAGCTGTGTTCAATTGTTTCTTCAGCTGAGCAATACAGGCATTCGTTTGGTCCATTTCGAGAAAAACGGGTGCGTCTTGCAACGGGTATACAGCGGAAAAGGATTTTTGTCTGTACATTCGAGCTAAGGATGTACAAACAAAAATCCTTGGGAGGAAGTTGTCTTTGGTGCGGAGTGATCTCCAGTCAAGGAGTGTATTAGGGAATTTTTCTTTCCAGTTGCCCTCGTATGATGGACAAAAGTTGTGTCCTGCAAGGAGACGGTGATATGTCTTTGTTAGAGAGGGGAGGGATGAGGCGAATCGATACGCTGGGATGTCAGGTCTTGTAGGAAGACCAATCATGGACGTGTTGTCTGACACAATTATCGGGGTGAGTTGTTTTCCCCGTATGTGCGAGGTGCGTGCCCAAGGGTGGGGGCTGAGTGCCAGGGAGACAGGATCTACTGCCATGGGTAATGCTGAGTCGACGGAAGGTTGTGGGAAATGGAATGTAATCCTTATAATGAGGCCTATGAGATCGTGTATGGTGAAGTATTGGGTTTGTCTGTGAGCAGAGAGGAGGGAGGGGCCTTCAGAGATGACTCGTCGCCAAAAAAGTGGGAGCGAGTCTCTTACTTTGTCCAGGATGCCAGTTTGGACACATGACCAAGGACGGGGGGTGGGGGGTGGGAAAGGACATCCACTAGCGTAACATTACGAGTGAAGAGCCAACGTTCTCGTTGTAGGAGACCAAAAGGTTGATCATTCTCTTTAAGGATAAAGCGGTTGAACGCAACATATTCCTTCATCAGTTCCTCGAAGAGGTTGCGTGGAGGCTGGATATCTGGTTGAGAGAGGAGGAATGACTTGAAGGCGCTTTTCCACTTTGGGTGAATTGATGGGAGTTTGAGTCGTAGGATAGACGAATGGGAGAGGAAGAAGTGTCCACGCTTGGGGAAGTCTTGTGAGAAGAGCAGAGTGTGCTTCCATTGTGCTTCTCCGGGTTGGAGGAACGAGTATATCCATTTGGCAGCTTGAGCTTCAGTGACGACAATGGGCCACTTGACACCTAGGCCACCCTTAGATGGAGGGCTAGCCGCTGTTGCAATAGAGTAAAGACGGAGGCCTTTCCCTAGTCCCACATTCTCATTGTTTGAGGACAGGAACTGGAGGAGGAGGGAATTAATCTGTTGAAGGTGGTGTAGAGGCGGGGGGCAGATGTGGCTGTAATAGAGGAATTTTGAGTTAAGGTAGGCGTATATTGCGACGACTTTGGTCTGAATTGGGTCTCTGAACTTCTTCCAGAGGAGTGTGGATGCCTCAAGTCATCATACAATAGGATTCCATGTCTCCTACGGGTCAAGGTGCGTGGAAAACATATGTCCTAGAATTTGTGTTGGGTTCGAGGGAAGTGTAAAGGGTGAGTGTTGCGGCCGTGGGGTGTGTGCCCCAAGAGGGATCAGATGGGTTTTTTGGTAATTGACACGGAGTCCAGTGTAGTGTGCTACTGTTCTGAGACATCTTGACGCAATTTGGATTTCCTCTGTGGAGGACAGTATTAACGTTGTGTCCTCGGCATAGCCGATAAAGGATTTCCTAAGGTGTGGGGCAATTTGGATTCCACGTAGATTGTGACAGAGAAGGTCTGCAATGGGTTCCATAGCACAGATGAAGAGTAAGGGGGCTAGCGGGCAACCTTGTCGTACCTCGGAGAGGAGAGGGATCTCATCTGTGAGGTGGCCGTTAATGAGAAAACGTGTCGGAGTGTGGTGATGTAAGAGTTTTGCCCATTGGATGAGATACGATGGGAGGCCTAAATGGTTCAGGGCTGCATACAGGTAGTCCCGGTTAAGGGAGTCGTATGCCTTCTCGAATTCCGCAGCCAAAAGGTAAAGTGGTGACGAGGTTCGAGTGGCCCAGTGGTGGAGATCGTGGAGTTGGGTGAGTGCGTGTTGGATGTTTCTCTTAGGGACAAAGCCAGTCTGATCTTCATGGACGATGTAAGGTAAAGCTTTTGCAAGACGTGTGGCAAGCAGCTTGGCTAGAATCTTGTATTCAACAGTTAGAAGGGAAATGGGTCTGTATGTTGGGATGTCATATGGATCGCCACCCTTGTGGATAAGAGTAGTAATCGAAGACGCAAAGCTTGGGACTTGTGAGGGATCTTCAAGGAGTTTATTGTAGAATTGAAGGAGTTGGGAGGCAATGTGTGGGATGAAATGTTTGTAAAATTCACCAAGAAGGCCATCTGGGCCCAGTGTCTTGTGGAGCGGTTGGCTAAGTGCGCCCTCCACGACTTCGCTTCGGGTAATCGGGGAAGAGAGGTGGGTGGTTATATGGGATGGGAGACGCTTCCGATACGATGGGATTAGGATAGTATTGAATGTCTGTATTTCGTTTGGCCGACGATAGATACGACGGAAGAAGTTTTGTGTGATGCGGGAGAGATCATTAGGGTGGGTGTGGAGGGATCCATCCGTGTCACGTAGTGCGATGATGTGTGAGGAAGGTCTAGGAGGGGAGGTCTTGTGAGTAAGGAGAGATGAGGCTCGGTTGCCCTGTGTGTTCCACTTGAGGGTTGCCTTTTCTTTAGGGGAGAGGAGGCAAGAAGCAGCAGTTACACAGATCCTTACGATATTTGTATTGAGGCATGTGGTCGTGAACGACTGAGGCGAGGGGCTACCACATCACCAAATCTAGGAGAAGTTAACCCCATATCTCTAAGAAACATGCAGTGGGAAAGGGTAAAGGCTGGGGTGTTTCAGCTTGAAATTAAATATGAATGGGATGGATAGCCGGCATAAGGGCTATTCGATCAAGAAATTTAGGGCCCATAAGCTTAAAATACGCGATCTTCAAAGACAACAAGGATGTGAAGCTCCACACAAGGCGTGAATAACTTACGAGGTGAATTGAGCATATAAAACCCATGATTTAGCTTAAAATTTTACACAAAAACTTTTACTGAATTAAATTAAGTAAATAAATCTGAGATAAACGGTGAATCCATTTCAAAGGAGGCATTCACATGCATGTATGCAACACATGATAAGAAAGAGTCGGTTTGCAGGATTTCAGCATCAAGGCTTTATATTATTCTCCATACCAAGGAGAAAGTAAATCAGAAATAATTTATTTTTTAAAACAATATTTATAATTGGTAAAACATGGCTAATTCTATTCTTGTTCTGGTGGTAATGATGACTCTCATTCGGGTTTTAAGACTCCCTTGTCCTCTTTTTCTCTTGTGGGTGTCATTCCTTGTCGCGGACTTGCTTTAGCTACGAAATGTTTCGGATCCCATGTGGCGTTGGCGGACGACTTTCAGACGCCATGTCCAGCGTGACGTTGGATGGTTTCATCAAATTCAAGCGCTATTGGAGGTGTCGTATGATGATTCCATCCAATGTCGCGTTGGATTGAGCTATGTCTGAGATCGATCTACTTTGTAATCAATGGTCACTCTTTATCCATGTCAAGAAAAGTGGAGAGAGACTTCCACGTGTGCAGATTTTAGCTCTCGACCGGGTCATCACATAGTGACTCAAGGTGCGAGGAGAGCGGTATATAAATCCGCCCTCTAGCTTTGTTGCATTGTGCATCCGCCAAGAAAGATGCGCCATTGCATTCTCTTCTTTTAGGTTCTCTTTGCCTTTTGTTTGTGAGCTGGAATGCTTGTTAAAATGTAGTCCACTGGAGGGGTGAGTCTCGCATTTCTGGTCGAGCGCCCCCAGATGGAAAAGGTCGTACGAAAGAGNAAACAATATTTATAATTGGTAAAACATGGCTAATTCTATTCTTGTTCTGGTGGTAATGATGACTCTCATTCGGGTTTTAAGACTCCCTTGTCCTCTTTTTCTCTTGTGGGTGTCATTCCTTGTCGCGGACTTGCTTTAGCTACGAAATGTTTCGGATCCCATGTGGCGTTGGCGGACGACTTTCAGATGCCATGTCCAGCGTGACGTTGGATGGTTTCATAAAATTCAAGCGCTATTGGAGGTGTCGTATGATGATTCCATCCAATGTCGCGTTGGATTGAGCTATGTCTGAGATCGATCTACTTTGTAATCAATGGTCACTCTTTATCCATGTCAAGAAAGTCAAGAGAGACTTCCACGTGTGCAGATTTTAGCTCTCGACCGGGTAATCACATAGTGACTCAAGGTGCGAGGAGAGCGGTACATAAATCCGCCCTCTAGCTTTGTTGCATTGTGCATCCGCCAAGAAAGATGCGCCATTGCATTCTCTTCTTTTAGGTTCTCTTTGCCTTTTGTTTGTGAGCTGGAATGCTTGTTAAAATGTAGTCCACTGGAGGGGTGAGTCTCGCATTTCTGGTCGAGCGCCCCCAGATGGAAAAGGTCGTACGAAAGAGAGGAATAGGCTGCCAAAAGTGGATGTCGAACAAGTTACAAGAGGGTATACTTCGTAACCCAAAAAGTGAATCATGTTCTATTTCTGGCAGTGGGTGGGAAACGTCGATTAGATGAGCCAGATTTCATGTTTCATAGTAGCATGAGGAGTCTAGAATTTTTTTCTTCAAGGAGGAGTGAGGTTGGGCCCGTGGAGATGAGATGAAAGAGAGCAGCCAGGTTGACAACCCTAACGGAGTTGTACGTTAGTGGGTCTATATGTCCAATTAGGATGTGAAAAGGTTTTTAACAAGATGTGAGTGAACATGGATTTGTGGAGTCGAGCAAGCCGAAAGATGAGAACACTGATCTTGTTATAGAAAGGAAAGAATGCTGAATGGTTTCATTGAGGTACTATGGGTGGAGGGTTTTTTATTGTAATTGGAAAACCATGTGTGTTGAACTTTCGAAAATAGAGCAAAAGAGAGTGAAGGTCATAGTACCTTTTCCGTAGGAGTTGAGAGTCAGATAAGCAAAAATTTTGTCAGAGCATAGCTAGGCAAATGTCTTGTCAAGATTTTTCTCTACCCACATGTCTCCATTAGGCAAGTGAGATTCATGTGATTTGAGGAGGCAGTCATAGACAGGGGGGGGGGGAGGAGAGGCATTGCCTAGTCTCCCACATGTGGACACCTATGGTCGGGTCGGGGAGCCAACCCACGAGCCATTGCTGCTGACAAAGAGAAGGGTGAGAGATGTTTCTGAAGCCAGTTTTGGACAAGCCCACAAGTGAGATTGAAGCTTCACCAAGGTGCGAATTTGGAAGGCATGAGAGGCATTCATGTATCATGTCAGTAAGTAGAACACGATACGATCGATCGCAATACTATAGGTTCTTCAGGTAGAAAGCGAGGAGGAAGTACATCAGGGGCAGAAGGAATGAAATTCTTAAGGATGAAAATGAAAGAAGGATGAAAAGCGGGAAGTTTGAATCTGGAGATGGAGGGTTCGGATAGTCCTCTCAAAATTTCCCCTCCTCAAAGCCAGGCGACAACCAAGAGGTTACTAAAAGAAGGTATGAAGCATCATTCATTTTGATTATAATTCAAAAAATCCCATGTGTTAGGGGATCGTGGCCACATAGGTGAAATTGAAGAACAAGTGCACGTACCCACAATCAACATTGCAAGATTCGACTATAGATGATGGAGCGTAGTCATCGTAGCCAGAAATCTTCCCGCACGGACCCTCGGCATGTTCATGAAAATCTTAGTGTTTTCTTGAAGCACTGGCATGCATGCTCGAGTGTAATGCACGCTAAGCTCTTGCAGTATAGCCAATGAAATCAAACACTTTCAAGCGATCATGCTTCATGACCCGTGCAAATATGTTGCTAGCTGCTTTGATCGTGCGTAACAATTGTGGGTGCGACAACCACGATGTGGAATCCATTTACTTGTGAGCATGAAGAGTAGGAAGCTTTTGGGAGGCTCAGGACTAATGATTAAAAAGTAATCATAGTAGTACCCTTGGCAGCTTTTGAAAAGAAAGTAAGGACATTCACGAAGGCAAAAGCCGAACACTCATACTAAATGCGAGATTTTTGCCCATAGAACAGGCAGTACGCGCAATCTTTCATGAGGTCCAGCCATGTATAACCACATGTAGATTTTTTCATATTCATTGTGCCAGTCTATTCGAGGGGCGAGTGACCAAAGTGAGTATTGTTAAACCCAAACACTCCGTGGATCCACAACCTCCCCCACATTGTGGATTAGAACAAAGCTTCCTTGTGATCGGCCAAGCGGAAGTCCCCCACGCTAGACATGGACCACGCATGCATTTTTTTCTAGACATAGTGTGGTGTCTAAGTCAAGGGATGTGCCGGTTTCGTACCCTTGAGAGTGTTAAATATTGCCCCTCCTCATGCCCAAATGTGGTACGTGGAGGCGCAAACGAGCCGCCGGAGAAAGAACGCAACTCACACTTTGATCTAGCGGCTTGAGTAATTCTCCGAACCCAAATTGCATTACCCTACTACACTTGATATTTGACTAAAAACAATTTTTGGCCGATCTTTCTCAACACAAATGTTTTTCATCGAATTTCATAGGTGCACTCTTAGGTCTTACTTTGAGACCCTTGGTCGCCAAAATTCCACTGCCCCCAAGAAAATTCCTTAAAAATTGTCGAAGATTTGTGTTGAGGACCAGATTCTCGCGTGGATAAGCCACGCCGATCTTATGCGCACGTCAGCCATGTCAGTCTGACGTGACTGTTTGCGTCAGAACAGCCGCGTTAGACTGATGCGGCCTAAAAAATCTGCAGACCAGGGTGTTCGAGGCCGCCTCCCATCGAAATTAAAGTTGAAACATTTACGTTGAACGAATCTGAAGGTGCAATCCAAAAATTGTTTTTGTCAAAAACCGTACTGAAATATAAATTTTCCATAAATTGTGAATTTGAAAAATTCGAATATCAAGTGCAGTACAGTATTGCTCCTAAAATTTGATGAGTTGCTAAGTCCGGATTCTGCCAACTACCAAGGGAGATAAAGTAGAGAAAAAGGGAGGGAGTGATGGTGGGAGGAAGGGAGAGAAGGGGGGAGCAAGGAAGGGGGAAGGGCAGGAGTAAGGGAGGGAAGGAGTGAACGAGTGAATGAAGGGAAGGAGTGCAAGAGGAAGAAAAGAGAGGCGTGGAGGGAGGGAGGGATGATGCAAGATAGGAAGAAGGTTGGGGGAGAGAATTTCCTCCATAGACGCCTCTCTATATATCATTGTCATTGATTTTTGTCCATTCATTGTTTTGGTTAAGGGAAAAAGCAACACAAGTGCAACCGGCGGCCAGTGCCAGCGCCAGCACAACCAACAGCCCGCGCCAATGCGGCCTCCTCCTCTCCCTCCTATACCTCCTCCACAATCCTCCCCTTCCCCTCCTCCCCTCTCATCCTCCTGTTTCTCCTCCTCCTCCTCCTCCATCTCATCCTCCTTCCTCACCTCATCTCCCTCCCTCACATCCCCCTTCGCATCCTCCTCCTCCTCCCTCCCCCTCTCTCTACGTCCCCCTCTTCCTTCTCCTGCTCCCCTTCCTTCCTCCATATCCTCCTCCTCCCCTTCACCTCNGGAGTGACGAGGCATCGTTGTGGGCACAGTCACTCCGGTGGTTGGGGTGGTTGCCACCATTGGGGCCCCTCGGCCCTCCCCCGCCGCATTGCCTCCGGCCATGGGTTGGCTGTGCTGGATGATGTAGCAGGCCCACGTAGAGCTGATGGCAGTCATGGAAGGTGGGGGAGGCACGGACAGTCCAGAACCAGACGGTTGTCTTCCTCACCCGATCCTCCGACAACCTTCACCACTGGCTCCACAGCCACTTCAGCCAGGTACAAGATGCGGTGACGACTAAGACGGGCAACCAGGTGCTCGACCTTGACTGTCTCCACACTGCCATTGCAGCATTCGAGCAGTGCATGGGGGATGCGCACAACACCCATGCCACCAGGCACCAAGAGCGCCTTGGTGTAGTCTCAGTGGTGGTGGAGGTGGATGGCACGGCTGCCTCACGGGGGGCATAAGCACTTGTAGCACAAGCATGCCAAGTGGAGACCCACAACAACGCCGCCACCACCCTCATGTTAAAACTTCTGCGACTGTGGGTCAAATGAGGCAAGGTCGTGGGGTCCAAAGCCTATATTCAATGGGCCACAAAGACCCTCTCCGTGGCACTGCACACCGCTCTCACCGACACGCTTCCCCATCTACATCTGGCGGCAGGCAGGGATGATGGGGACTGGAAGGGAGGGGGGGGGGGAGCGGACGCCGTCCCCGCACCTTTGCCTTACTCAGATGGAGGCCCGCGTGCAGTGCCCAGCCAACGCGCCTTCACATCCGCCTTGCACATCCCCACTCGTTCCCGACCTGAGCCCGGCCACACACTTATCCTTTGTGCTCGCAAGTGGGACGCCGAGTCGGCAACAAAGGAAGTGATGGCAGTAGCAAGCAGTGTCAGCGTCCACCACTTGCAGGGACAGTGGCGGAAGCTTGTAGCAGATGCCGATATCAGCGAGCAGAAACAGCGGCGACGGCAGCAGTGGTGGCCATTATAGTCAAGAGCTGAAGAAGGTGAAGCATCAGTAGTCGTAGTAGCAATCGCAATACTGACAATAACAGCAACAGCAACCACAGGAGGAGTAGTAGTAGTAGAAGTAGCCGTAACCCCAGCCGTAGTAGTATCAGCACCACCTGCAACAACAGTAGTAGCAACAAAAACAACAGCAGTTTTTGCAGTATCAGCCACAGCAACAGCTCCAGCTACTATCCTGGCCTCAACGATATGGACCATCAGTAGCCATAAGAGCTTCTTCTGCAGCCTCTGTCTATTTGGTCGGCACAGCAGTTAATCCCGTTGCACGAGGGGCTTTGGCTGCACAACCAGAAGCAGCAGAACCTATATCAAAACTGTACCAGGTCTTGGAGCAACAACAGTAGATAGAGCATGCGGACCTCGGGATGTTAGAGTGTAAGCGGCGATTTCTAAAACAACATTTTGAGACGGGCACTTCTTCGCCAGGGAGGGTGGTCCTCAACCATCCGCCACCCTAGCGATGGGGCGGGGCTCAGTAGCTACTTTGTTACTGGACCACTCAGAACGCCGGGAGCGGTCGGAGCAGGAGGCGTTTTTGTTTTAGCTCCTCGGCTGGCCTTGGCTCGAACCCAAGGCATGAATTTTGGCCCTCCGCCTTGGTACCTGCCTCAACCACGACCGGGCCATGCTAGATCATCAATTGTCGGTGCCCCACCGCATCCCCTCAAGCAGAGGCAGCCTCGACGGTGGGCCCCCCTCACTACTAAGCCCGCCTCTTGGCTGTCGTAGCAGTAACAGTAGGAGCAACGGCGAGTTCCACAACGAGCAATTTGCAAGTTGTTTCGTCTCAAATGGTTGACTAGAGTGTAAGTTAGAGCCAAAATACGTTCAGCAACATCAACCTAGAGTGTAAGTGTCTGGGTAAGAGGTGACTCCCCTCATATGGGTGAGGATCGCTCGTCGATCGTCACCCAACGGCCAGCAAGCCACTTGGTGACAATCGACGAGCTACAGGCGAGCCTTGCCTGCAGCTCGTCGACGATCGACGAGCTACAGGCGAGCCTCGCCCGTAGCTCGTCGACCGTCGATGAGCTGCAGCACAAGACTCTGCTTAAGCAGAGTCTTGTGGTGTGTACTAAATGGTTTTTGGGTGAACTGGACAAGCACATTGGATGTGCAAGAGATGTTAGGTTGGGTTGTGGAGGCCAAGTATGACAAGTTTCCCATGATATGTCGGTACAGAGTGGGATTAGTGACTGGTCCATAGTCTATTGATCGTGTGTCGAGCATGTTTGCCTAGAAATCTGGGTTCATGGGTGATTGTTGTGGGTGTAGATGCTGTAGTAAATTTTGGAATCATTTGGTGAGATGCGTGATGAATCGACCCTCATGCAAAGTAAGTGTGCGTGCAAATGTGTCTCTGACGATGGTCATGCCAGGAAAGTTTTGGGCTTCACCCAAATCTGTCACGTGGTGCGTTGTGAGTAGTGCTTTAGTCTGTGCTATGAGTGAGGGTGAAGGGGACAAGATCAACAGGTCATCCACATTAAAAAGTAGGGAGAATGGTGCACCAACCTCCCATCGAAGGAAGAGGGAAGGATCATAAAGGCTTCGTGGAAATCCACAAAGATCCAATGTGAACCGGATTTCCTTGTTCTAATACCTTGGGGCTTGTTTGAGATCGTAAAGAGCTTTCAACAGTAACCACACTCTGTCAATGTCATCCTCGAAACCTTCCGGTTGTTTGATGTACAATTCTTCTTCAACAGGACCGTTGAGAAAAGCATTCTTTACATCCATATGATGACTTTCCCAGTCTTCATGTGCTGAAACTCCCAACAATGCGTGGCCTGTCCCATACTTGTATTTGATGGAATCCCTTAGCCACTAGTATGGGTGTTAGTGAAGTCATGTCCATGTATTTGATGGAACCCCTTAGCCACTAGTATGGCCATACATTTTTCAATCAGACCGGCAAGGTTGCGTATGAGTTTGAATACCAATTTTACATAAATTTCTTTCCCTCCCAGTGGCAAGGGTACCAGTTTATAAACACCATGATCCAGGAGAGTGTTCAGCTCTGCTACCATAGCCATCTCCCACTCATATGCATCAGCACATCCCCTTGCCTCTGATAACGTCAGTGGTTCGGTCAATGAGGTTTCCCCATCTTTCATCCCAACTGTGTGATGAAATGTTCTGTAATCAACCCGAGGCACGGAGCACAGAGATCTACGCACAGACTCGGTAGGCGGTGTTACCTCTGTGTCGGTGTGCTTACCCATGGAATCTAGACTATGTGGGGAGGACGGGGTACCTGAGTTTGTGCTCACAAGATCTGTGGGTGTGAGAAGATCCATCGGAACAAGTGAGATTGTTCTACCACCAAGATATTTTGTCGCTGTTTGGACAGGCCGTTGTGCTTGGCTAGGGACGATGAGGGACTAACACCCATACTAGTGGCAAAGGGGTTCCATGTTCGGGTTGAGGAAGCCTCACACACGCCATTGTTCCTCGTACCCGCACAGGCCGAAGGTCAGCCTTCTCCTTGAACCATCGTTCCCAAGGTTTCACCGCCTTGGCCACCGGACCTTGTGGGACACGATTCCAAACCCAAGTGACATACTTGACTGCCTCCTCCCAAAAATTGAATGGCAGACCAGATTCAGTGAGCAACTTTTTGAGTGCATCACCCAGTGTTCTCTGCCACCATTCTGCAAATCTGTTCTGTTGTGGCATGTAGGGTACACTTTTCTGACATTCAATACCTTTGACCTTGAGTTCATTAGTCATGGTTCCAAGAAATTCCTCTCCCCTGTCAATTTGCAATACTAGAATTTTTCACCCCGTCTATCGTTCTGCTAGAGCTACCCACTGTATGATACTTATTTGAGCATCTGTCTAAGTTCTAAGTAGAAAGGCCCAGTGAAGGGGGTTGTAATCATCTGTGAGAGTTGGAGCATAGTGTGATCCATATTGAAGAGAAGGGACAGGCATGGGACTCGTAAGGTCTGCATGAACCAAGGCAAGGGGTGATGTACTATCTCTGGAGGACTTGGGAAATGTTTTTTTGTGAGCCACCTTTCATAAAAATCTAGACATGTACCATCCTTGAGACCATGGACACAATCAGTTGGGCAGATGCCATGCTCAGATGCATGTTTCAACATTTCCATTACAACATCAGTATGAATGTGCGCCAGTCTACGGTGGATGAGTTAAGTATGCTTTGTGTCAATGACAATGAGAGTGTGAACTTGTGGCCGGCATGAGTGTGTCTGAACGAGGAGAAAGGGGGTGAGCCGATAGAGCATGTCAACATGAAGAGGCACATCAATTAGCAACTCACCACCATCATCAAATTGCATGCATCGCTGCTTTTGTGTCACTCTGGACATGTTGGCTTCTTTGTACAGTTTTCCACCAGACAAGAGATTGACTTTCAACAGCGGGACATACAGTATGCCAGTCAACCAGAACACACCCCCCGGCACCTGCAATGCATTAGTGCCCACGCCCTCAACATGTAGTATCTTCCCTGATCCAGTTCTCACACCATCCACACCATGCGCTACATGCAATGCAACAAAGAGCTGACGATGCGAAGACACATGATGAGACACACCGGTGTCAAACAACCATTCATGCATGGGTAGGGCATGGTCCGTTGTGACATGGGTGTGACCTAACCGTTGACCTACGTGCTATGGTGTGATGTGTGAGGGAGCCATGGCAGTTGTCTCACGGAGCTGAGGCTCCAATAGAGCTATCCAACTAGGTCCGGGTGGAGGATCAGCAGATCACATCCACTCTCAAGAAAGGAGGCTACCAACGCAGTACGGTGGATTCTTCACTCTTTGTCACCCACCTTTTATTCCATTCGTGGCTGTCCTTGTCTATGTGGACGACCTGCTGATAGCATCACCTAGTCAGGATGTTTTCAATTCGGTGAAAAGGCTCATTTAGTCCACGTATAAGGTGAATGAGATTAGGCCTGCTCGCGTCTTCTTGGGCATGGAGATTGAGCACAACCGCTCTCGTCGCACACTCCATGTCCACCAAGTTGTGTACATCCACAACCTTGGGCAGCGGTTCGCCTCCCAACTTGAGTTCACACCCACAACATCGACACCTATGACCCCAGCTGACCAGAGATTGCTGAAGACACTGGATGTGTCTAAGCTTGGGGAGGCAGCCAATGTGACGGACTACCTTCGCATTATCGGGTCGCTCATGTACCTAGCGACGACGACTAGGATAGATGTTGTCTTCTCTGTGAAGTTCCTGGCATAGATCTCACAGTGTCCTAGGGCACAACACATGGAGGTTGCACTACGTGTTGTCAAGTGTGTCCTCTCCAGTGCCCGGAGTGGTCTGTGTTATCAAGCACAAGCGTAAGTCATAGTCGATGGCTACACAGACAACGACTGGGCCCATGACACCAATGCTTGCAGCCCTATAGGCTACATCGCCATTGTTGGTGGAACCGCCATGTCATGGAAGAGTGGTAAATATGGTTGTGTGGCGCGTAGCTTTAGTGAAGTTGAGTATGTTGCTCTAGGTGCATGCGCCTATGAGAGTGGGTGGTTGTATCGCTTGCTTCAGCAACTACGTGTCCATATCCATTGCATCACGTTGCGTTGTGACAACCAAAACACCAAAGCAATTGCCGAACATGCTGGCATGCATCACACACACAGAAGCACATCAATGTTAAGCATCATTTTGTGCGTGAGCGAGTTGCTATAAGAGATCCGGATCGTTTGGGTCGACACATGAAAGCAGAGAGCTGATTTCATGATGAAGGCACTCAGCAACGTCTTCAAGCCAGCTGTGCACGCTGTTGGGTTGTTGTGTCTGCATCGTGATCCTGGATGAATGGTTGTCTCATGTGTGTGTACAGTCGTGTGTCACATCTTGTGACACTTGTGTGTGCTTGTGAGCTTGTGCTCATGTGCGTCGACAGTGGGTCATGGGGGAGTGTTGGTTCATGTGCCACAGACACGTTGTGACCTCTAGCCTCGCTCAACCCTCACCTCACTGATTTAGGTGATTGATACTAGAGCGACACTGGCGTTGGCTTCACAGCACACATTGTGATGGCACTTGGGTGTGTACAACGAGATGATCTAGAGCCACCCTTGTAGAGTTCAACACCAGAAATGCTATCACACGCTTATAGGTCCTGCTTGTTTTATCTTGGACACTAGGCTTCCTAGTGCTTCTGTCAGGGGGTTCGTAGCCGGGTTGCTCCTCCCAAGTGTGCTCTATCAGGTTTCTGTCCTGCCACGTGCTTGTAGGTTTGGCTGGCAGGTTCCAGTTCGTTACCTTGCTATGCCTGAGGTGTGAGCGAGGATGAGCTCGCCGCTCGCCCGCTCGTCATCTCGCTTCCTGCTCGCTACGACCATGTACTTTGTGACGTGTGATTCACTAACTTAGCAATGCTTCGCTAAACCCCATCCATGGCTTTCTACGCCTAGCTACATGCCTCTCATCCTCCCCTCCCTCGCTTCCTGACACTAGATGCATCCACCTGCACCTGCGCCCAGATCTCACCCTGGTGGACCAAGCGGCCGGCACCACCTGGGTCCTAGATGCCACCACCGTGGATGCGTAGGGACTGCGGGCCACCCGGCCAGGGGCCGCAGTGTGGGCGGCTGAGCAGGACAAGAAGGCCTTGTACGCGACGGCGCCGCATAAGGAGCATTTCCTCCTTCCGCTGGCGTGGGAGACTCTTGGCGGCCTGGGATACAGGTTCTAGACCTTCCTCCGTCGACTAGCGTAGCTCTGCCTCGTTCACGAGCCCCGCTAGTGCCCCGCTTAGGCCTTTGAGCACTGGGCCCAGCGGGCGGTGGCAATCCTGGCCCAATGCGCCTCCCTCGCCAGCGTTCGAGCCCAGTGTGTCGCCATCCACCACTACTCTGTCTCCCACTCCCGTTACCGGGCCTCTTTCCTTGGTGCGAGGTTGTGTGCCGGAGGTCACGCGGTTGCTTGGTGCGAGGTTGTGTGCCAAGTTTTGGCTCTATCTGACTTCTGTGGGGTTGGGCCCACCCTTTTTGGCCTCTAGCTTGCATGCACACCGTATGGTGCAGCGTTGGTGGCAGCCTTTGTACCATGTAGATGTCCCGGTCCATGGCGAGCTAGCATTCTCCCTTTTCTTAATACAACTCTTTCCAAATAAGGAAAAAGGAAATAACAATAGAAGCAGCCATGAACCGGCACATCCACACAACGAGCTGCGGCAGAGACTGCAACTGGAGCAAACCTGTCTTAAGTGGAAAGAGTATTCACAGCTAGAGCCATACTGCGGCAGAGACTGCAACTGCTAGCATCTCTGCGCCTGCACATGGGTAAACTCCCATGACCTCAGCTTGCTCTGTGCTCACTTGTTTCTCCCTGTTTGTACGGGAAAGGGAAACTTGGAGTCATCTACCTTCACTGTAAGGTTTACCTCTGATTGGTGCATGTTTTTCCTGATGAGTGAATCTCGCTTGGATTGTCTCCTCCATCGAGAAACAATCATTTAACATACAAGAGGTTTGAAGAAAATCCGTTTTCTTATACATGTTGTAGACCATCTTCTTCAGTCTTGAGTATTAGACTGGACATGTGACAACAAATGTGGACCGTGCTATCCAGAGAAAAATGGAGCTAGCGCATACTCACCTTGTCCATCACCTACCATGTATCTGGGCCTCTCAGAATTAACTCTCTCAGACCTCTGGTAGCCACTGCACCGCTATCCCCATGGATAGAATCTTCTACCAGGAAAGTTGTTTCTACCTGTGATAAATCACAGACGGACGAAGAGGCTAAGTCAAGAGCAAGTTAGACGGCAGCAGAACTGTTTGCTGCACAGTACCATGGAAGTTGTTAAGCGGTAACATCGAAACAGTTATGGCAATAGTGTACAGATTTGTGCGGTCAGCCAACATGGTAATTGACCCAGAGAACAACGCCCATCACTGCTTTTGGGCTGTCTGAACTGCCGCCGCACCACGAATAGACGCCTCATCTTCTCTGCGCCTCGCTCTTCAGAAGCTATTTTCTACTCGAATCGTCTCATCAGAAGGCGGAGAACTTGCAGTTGGGCACCATAACGCCGCTCGTCTCGTAGTCCCTGGTGCTGCCCTCCAGGAACCCCTTGCCGCTCTCGCCGTCAGCGGCAATGGGCTCGTGCAGCAGCTGCGCGATGCGCGAGTACTTGAGCGCCTTCACCTGCTGCTTGGGAGTCGCGCGGTACGTCTGCCCGAGCACGCCATGGATCTTGTCCGTGGCGGTGATGTCGTCGATGCGCAGGTTGAAGTGCACCTCGGCGTCGTCCTCCGTCTGCAGCTTGGCGTGGGCCGCGCGCAGGCTCAGTCCCAGCTCCAGAAGCCCGGGAATAGACAGAGAGAACTCGTCCACCTCGTACGGGCCCTTGCGTGCCGTGCCCAAGAACTTGAGCGTCATGCCGTGGCGCGCCACCGTGTCGCTGTTGCCCACCACGGACGGGAGAGGCACCTCCTCACCATCAAGAAGGACGGCAGAGAGGTAGCCATCCGCNCTTGCGCGCCTCGAGGTGCAGCGAATGCTGCTTGCCGCCCTTTTCGGCGGGCTCCTTCCACAGGATGCCCACCTCCTTGATCCACGACCGGATGCCGTTGTGCTCCTTGGCCGACTCGCGCGCGTCCCGGTAGCCGCCGAGCTGCACGTTAATGTGGAGGCGCTCGTCGGTGGCAAGGCAGAAGGAGCGATCAAGCTCGCCGTTGAAGTCGAATCGGGTGCCCTGCGCACCGACGAAGTGCGGGTCGTCCACCACGGACGCGTTGCCGTTGCACAGGCCGCCCACCCAGCTCGGCATGAACCGCGGGCTGTAGCTATCGCCCGACTCCGTCTGCTGGCGGTGCGTGCCGCTGCGAGGCGCGCCGCGCCCGCTCGCGTCGTCCGCCTTGTCGTCGCCGCCCTTGAGAAGGTAGCAGTGCACGCCCTTGCGGAAGCCGGCGGGGTTGGGGCGCCGGAACGCGCTCTGGTAGTCGAACCACTGGTACACCCAGCACCCCTCCGTGCGGCGGCACTCGTTGCAGCACTGCGCGAGCGAACGCGCCGTGGTGGAGTAGCGCAGCACGTCGCCGATCTCAGAGAAGCTCTCGTAATTGATGGAAGGGCCGCCCTTCTTGCGCAGCAGGATGGACTTCTGGCGGGAGTTGTAGCGCTTGTTAAAGAGCCCCATCCAGTATGCGAGGCGCGTGTCCCACGAGGATGCCTTGTCCTTGTTGAAGCCCTGGTTCTGGAACACGGGAGGCGGCTTGGTGAGGCTATCGCAGAACGCCTTGGCGCAGCCGAAGGGAGGCACCGCGCAGGCGCTTGCGCCCACCGCGAGCGCGAGGAGGGCCAGGCAGAGCACTGCGAGGCGCGCCATGTTGAAGCAGTGGACGTGGTCGGGCGGGGTCAGCAGCTTCAGTGATCGATAGAGATAAGGATAGTCTGACGGCTTGAAATAGAGGTCCCGGGTTGTTGCAGGCTAGCCAGCACGCCACAATGTTAGCGACGGGCAACGCGCCTCCGACTCAGGCTGCGGGCGATCCGGGTCGCACCCTGCCGAACGAATGCGGCTCGTTCGTGAACGTGAGGTCCCCAAATGCTGCAAGTTGGAGCCGCCTGGCTGCCGTCCAAGTGGTTCCGGGCGAAAAGTGGTGTAGGCACTCTCCACCGGTGGGGGAAACTGCAGCAAAAACAGCAACGCACGTTCCCTCGTGTTGATTCTGTGGACCCCAAAGTGGCACTTTGCGCGGTGGCCAACCTCCAGACTGGGAGCGTCGGATCGCAGGCGAAATGAGCCTGCCGACCACTTCACCCTGAACCAAGCCTACTGTGAAGGGACGCTGAGGCTGGTAACCGCACTGATGGCGTTTTTCTGTAGCAAAGAATCAGTTGAATGATGGACTCCGTATGTCCGCAGAATCCTTTGCCTCCCGTTTTCTAGCCAATGCTCAATCTTAGCGATGGTCCATCTGGACGTGTCCCAACAAAGAGCGAACATGGTCCAGCGGTTATTCGCTCGGCCACACAAATTGCAACGAGCTAAGCAGATTCCTATTGGACACGCGGAAGAGTCTCGCCAGCTGATTCGCTGAATGTTTAGTTTCGAGTCAGCTCGCGTAGTCAGCAAGCCATCAGGCCTGGACCACAGAAGGGAAGCGTAGGTAGCCCTCCGAGGACCATATTGCTGAGATTTGTCGCGGACAATCGTGTGTAAAAATCGTCGCGAATTCACAGTAAGCCGCACTCGGAGGTTTTTGGATAGCGTGCAAGAATCGGCGGCAAGGCCTTCAGGCCCACATGCTCGTCATTTTGCGCGTGATACAAACAGCACCTGGCATTCGTGCAGGTCGTGCCTCCACGGGTTCCGCCTGTGCCTGTTCATCAGCCTTACCTGATTCTTGATTGAGGCCTTTACGTCTACAGCCCGCGGTTTGGCGAGGCTTCTCGAGTCGTGACCCTTGACCGGGAGCGGCCCGAATTCACGACGCCGCGAGGGCCAGGACCTCGCGGCGCCCGCGCGAAATCGCGCTTTTCACGGGCCATGGCCCTCCGGCGCGACTGACTTGAGGAAAATTCCCTGTATGCTACACGAACTGACAGGGATAATTTTCCGCGACTCCAGTTCATGAAGCGGATCACTATATGCCGCGCTTTCCGACTTTGGAGATCAGAACTCCACATTTTCCAATTTCAGATCACGTTAAGCCACGGCTGTTTTGTGTGATCACGATATGGCACGAGGGGCATATAATCCACCAATATGTATCCCACAAAGTAAGGGCTTTCATGACATATTATTGATGTAACTTTAACAAACTTAAGATTTCTTTCTTGATTTTAATAATGATAAATACACTTATAGAAATATGCAAAAATTTCTTGCAGTTATGAAGCTTTTTATTTGTAAAACCTGGAAATTGATAGGGGCCCAATGTAACAAAACTTCTATGTGTGCGTGTGACATTGTAAAGGCGTGTTTAGCATGATTTATTGGGTTTGTGTCATCAAGAACAGTTTTGCCACAACAGAGAAAAGCTGTCTTAAGTTTGTTTCAATTACATCAATAACATGTCTTGAAAAAACCTTAGTTTGTGGGATACATATTGGTGGATTACATGCCCCTCGTGGCATATCGTTATCACACAAAATGTCTTTGGCTTAACGTGACAAAAAATGGAAAACGTGGAATTCTGCGGATAATACCCAGGTCACCCCCATTTTTGGCTGACCATGTGTGAGACGCCCCCATTCCGAGAACAACTGACTAGGTCGCCCCCATTCCGAAAACTTCTGGCTAGGTTGCCCCCATTTTTATTAGTTTCCCAGCTTGCCCCCATTTCGATAATTATGATTACGTCGCCCCCAGTTTTTCAACGAAATCTAGAGGCTTTGTACGGTATGTTTCTATTGAAACTGATTTTCAGCTAAGTGCGATACAAAATATTATCATCATCTTGCCCCAAATTTTTAAACTGGGGGCAAGACGTTGATAATATTTCATCCTTACTGGGCATCGTAGCCATAATTCCCTGAAGAACCAAAAGTGGGGGCGACCTAGCTATAAATTTTCGGAATGGGGGCGACCAGAATTTGTTTCTCGGAATGGGGGCGACTTAGACAGTCTTTTGGAGTTCTGATCTCCAAAGTCGGAAAGCGCGGCATATAGTGATCCTTTTCATGAACTGGAGGCGCGGAAAATTATCCCTGTCAGTTCATGTTGCATACAGGGAATTTCCCGTAAGTCAGTCGCGCCGGAGGTCCACGGCCCGTGAAAAGCGCGATTTCGCGCGGACGCCGCGAGGTCATTGCCCTCGCGGCGTCGCGAATTCCGGCCGCTCGCGGTCAAGGGTCACGACCCGAGAAACCTCGCCGAACCGCGGGCTGTAGAGGTAAAGACCTCATTCTTGATTGCATAATGAGGGCACAATCGGGAACGGAAGAAAACCACGGCGAGGCTCTTTTTTCCAACCGCGCATTCACCTGCCCTGCACTTCTCAAGAAATATAGAAATATCTGAATAATTGCATTTCATTAAGCTCTTAGTTTTCCATCTAGGAAAAAGTATATTCTGAGATGGGTATTTTTTGTTCTTTTTTTTCAACGCTGATGAAACTAAAAGTTTTTTATTGATTACAAGTTACAATTTGTCAAGAGCATACATACATGTGGAAAAAAAACAAAATCAGGCGTAATTGGAGTCTTATTTTCTGTATCTAGGCGATGCATGCTATATGTTTTATAAGAGGTTGTTTTGAGACACGTTTTTTAGAAGTCAAGGGGAGTCAAGAGTATCGAGGCGAGTCTCCAAAAAAGTCTACTGCAGTCCAGAAATCAACCAAAAGATATTGAAATATGAATAAAATGAGCAAGAATTCTATCCATAATTTTTTTACTCAGTCAAACCTGACACCGGAAGTCATTGTATTTAGCAAAACCGCCCTCCGCCGAGCTCTGTAAAAGTTAGGCGGCCAACGCACGGTGGGCCATAAACAAAAGGACAATGTTCGCAAGCACGGACTTTAGGGACTCATGTGCTAATATGAGTCTAGGGCATGTAGGCCCATGTTGTCTGAGACATGAGCTATGATGGCGAGCGTGAGAACTGCAGCGCTAATATTTGGCAAATTATGGAACGAATGATTTAAGGATCAAGGAGAGAATACAATGAGCCTTATTGAGGGTTTATCTACTAGGGACTGGCGGCTCGTCCACGAGGCCTCGTCATCCCCGTCGCACCAAAAGGTACAAACGGGGAATGCGCACGTCACAATACATGAAACTACACAACAGAGGTCTCTCGAGGCACCGGAACAGTCAATCGTGTGCCTGGTGTAGGTAGTGCTACTTGTCGGCTTAAGCCGCCTAGCATGTATAGGCAAACACTAGCTCCATGGCGACATGCACGGCAAGGAGTGAGAATCCTTGTGTAGAGTTAGCGAGATTCAAATGATAACAAGGAGGGGAGTCACGAGCTAGCGAACTGATGGCAACTGGTCGAACGGGCCACCCACGCGAGTGACCCGATGTAGGACCCAGCCGCCACCCCAAGGTCGAACCGACCGGTCGGCAAATATACCGCCGTGGTTTGCTCACACTCCGGTACAGCCGAGAGTGTGGCCCCATATGATCAGCAACCCAGTGTTCTGTAGAACACAACTAGCTACGCATACATATCAATCATGAGGAAAACCGCGTTGACCACGAGCGTATGTGGATGCATGTCTCCCTCTATGTAACTCTCTTATGTTAGCTAAGTAAAAGCTAGTCACAACATGCTGAAAACAACAAATCTGCTTTGAGGCACAACTGGACACAATGGAACTCGTGCCAATCTTGCACCCGACAACCAACACCCGGGTCTCGACCGACGGGAAAATATATAGTACACCTCAAGCACATCCAAACTCTATGGTGACACACTAGCATCACAGACTAACCAGGCTAGGCAAGTTGAGGCCTCCCAAGACACCGGCACATGTAATCAGGCATCCGGGTCTCAGCCAGGAGCAAATTACTTATGTCTGACAAAGGGTCAACAAAGACTAAACCAGTGAGTGATGGATCCCCCGAGGTACCGGTACGAACCATCGTTTACCCGGATCTCCACCAGAGAAAGAGTGCACACACTGTAAATTTCCATGGGTTCACTCGACGCACTGACACAAACCACCGAGTGTCCGGGTCTTGACCATCGAGAAAACTCTATCAAACATGTATGGGTGAACTAAGTTGCTAGAATGCACCATACATGTCACATAAGGAGTAATGTAGCCGCTAGAGAACCATCAGTACAATCTAGGGTGCTCTTGCTACACATGACTACATGATAGCTCAAAGACCATACACCAACACTCCTCCTAGGTTGCAGGAGCTGTCAACAAGGCACCAGCTGAGAAGATACATACACTCCCCCTCAATAAGAGAATCTTGGAAGCATGAACCCAAACACCGTTGTGCCCGGACAACTACACTCTTTGTGCATGCAGAGGGATACATAACTGTGGCTTGTAGAGAACAGCAAGTACCCCATGGCTCAAATGATCCAGGAAAGAACAATCAAGCAATGGCTACACCTGAGAGGCTGCAGATGTGAAGGAATTAACAAAGAAAGGAGGATGAGGCTAACATAGCTACCATGTACACAACCCACTCATGCACTGTCCAACACCTATCACTCACCAACTCCAGAGTGGTGTGAGAAGAGTAAGTCAATCTCACCTCACACGCATGGGGGCTGCCTAAGATCCAAGCTAGCAGGGTCCAGGGTATCACTCTGATCGGACTCAAAGGGTGCAAGGGTGGAGAAGATGCTGTCGAATACTCCATGGTCAGGAGAAGAGGGAGAGGCAGAAGCCCTCACATCTAGCAAATGCTAGAAATCCTAACCAGCACAGTCTGGTACTGTGTGTAAAGAGAGGATGGTGGTGAGTGCTCCTAGAATGGAGGGTGAGGAAGAAGCCGGGTCTGTGTGTGTGGAGCTTGTCCCTGCAGTCGGTGCAGAAGCTACACACTCCCACGTGCGCAGGTAGTCATGCGCTGTGACCAACTCGCCCTGGAGACGGGAGGCGCGAACACGCAGCTCGGCATGATTTTCCTTAGTGACCGTGCAAAGCTCAAACTCTACATCCTCGAGCACCGCCATCACCTCACTTGAAGTGGTAGACAAGGAGTCAACCACTTTACAAAGCACCACCACCTCCATCTCAACTGCACGAAGCTAAGTGACTGCAGGTACGGTGCCTCCTGAAGAAGCATGTCTCAACATGTCCAAGGATAGATGGTCACTTGAAGAATGTGGATGTGGGGCAACCTCTGAGGTAGGAGGTGTGCAAGGGTTGGAGGTGAAGAGGGCTGGTCCAGATGTAGAGGAGAAGGATGGGGGTAAACTGAAGGATGTCCTAAGGCTGTCCGGGGTTTCGTTACTACTCACCACCTCAAGATCCCTATCTTGAGGCGTTGTCCAAGGGTGCTATGGAACTGGACTCATAACCATCTGGGTTGTGCCCACCACAACCCTCAATGAGCATCTCGGCCAACGCATCCTATAGCATACACAACCGCTCATCTGCATCCTTCAGCTCACACTCCCTAAACACGTGTATGTCATTGCTACTCCACATGTCCCCAGTGCAGATGTACCTGGATGCATCCTCTGGTGGAGGGAATCGCCAGACAATGTCTCTCAGATGGTAGCAACATGAGTCTCCTCCGCACTGATGTGGGAGCGAATCTCGTCCTCCAGAACTCGGCATCTCAGACAGGAACGACTAGATACTTCCAACCTGGTGAAGGGAACTGACCCTGTAGTCACTACCATAGGTGGGCAAGAATATAGTGCTCCCTCCTAAGATCTCAGTCGTGAAACAGGTGTCTCTATTAGCTGCTACACGACCACTGACGTCTGAGGGAACATTAGACACAACTCATTCTATCGATGTAGCTGAGACTNAGCGAATCTCGTCCTCCAGAACTCGGCATCTCAGACAGGAACGACTAGATACTTCCAACCTGGTGAAGGGAACTGACCCTGTAGTCACTACCATAGGTGGGCAAGAATATAGTGCTCCCTCCTAAGATCTCAGTCGTGAAACAGGTGTCTCTATTAGCTGCTACACGACCACTGACGTCTGAGGGAACATTAGACACAACTCATTCTATCGATGTAGCTGAGGTTGACAATGTGGCCAATGCCGCTGATGTAGGTAATACTACCGATGTAGGATGTATTGCCGATGTAGCTGATGCTAACGATGGAGCTGGTATTACCAGTGTAGTTTATGCTAGAGATGGTATTGACGACATCAATATAGGTGATGCACCTGGTGTAGGTGGAACTGCTGATGTAGCTGGTGCTACTGATGTAGCAGATGCACCCGATGTTGCCGGTGCTGAAGACGACGTAGATGTAGTACATGTGGCTGATGTCATAGGAGGTAATACTACATAATATGTAGATGCTGTCATTGATGCAGATGGTGATCCTAAAGGCACTCACACTGTCCATACACAAGATCCTGATGAAGACGGCGACCCCAGTGATAAAGCTGGTGCACATGATGCTGACAAAGGTGTGGAAGTTATAGGTGACATCAATGCTACCGATGCTACATTATGGCAGATGGAGTAGCTGAATCTGTTGGTATAGCTGGTGTTGCTTGTGTAGCTGGTGCTATTGGTGCAGCTGACATAACCAATGTTGTTGGTGTTGTAAGCAAAGTAGGTGCTACAGAAGAGGCTGTAGTCTCTAAAGCTGTGGATGTAGCAGATGAAGCCGACAATACGGCTATTGTCACATTAGCAGATGAAGTAACTAGTGCTACTAAAGTAGTTATTACAGCTGATGCAATTGATGTTGTAAGCAGAGGAGGTGCTGCAAAAGAGGCCGATGCAATTGAAGTTGTGGATGCAGCAGGTGACGCCAATGCTGCTGCTACTGTCGTCGTGGTAAATGGAGCAGCTTGTGTTGTTGGCACATTTGTCATAGCTGATGCAGTTGATTCTGTAAGCAAAGTACTTGTTGTAGAGGATGCTGTTTCTGGCAATGCAACAGATGTAGAAGATGGGGTAGCCGATGATGCAAGTAACCTATACCAGCTTGTGCAGATGGTATTGTAGAAGATGCGAAAAGCATGGATGTAGACAATGTACATGAGACTACTGCTTCTGCTAAAGATGTAGAAACTGCTGAGAATGCTGTTGCAAAAAATGCAGCAGATGTAGAAGATGGGGTAGCTGGTACATCAAGTGTTTCTATACATGTTGATGCAACAGGTACTATTAAGGATGCGAAAAGCGTGGATGGAGATGGTGTAGATGAGGGTGATGCTGCTGCAGCTACTAAAGATGTAGAAGTTGCTGAGAACACTTCTACAAAATATACAATAGATGGAGGAGATGAGGCTCCTGGTGCAGCAAATGCAACTATACCAGCTGATGTAGTGGGTGCTATAGAGTATGTGGAAAGAATGGATGGAGATAGTGTAGATAAGGGTGATATTATTGCTGCTACTAAAGATGTAGAAGCTGCTGAGAATGTTGCTACTAAAAATGCAGCACATGTAGGAGATGAGGCAACTGGTGTAGCAAGTGCAACTGAACCAGCTGATGTAGCTGGTATTGTAAAGGATGCGGAAAGCATGGATGGAGATAGTATAGATGAGGGTGATGTTGTCAATGCTGCTAAAGATGTAGCCACTGTAGAGAATTCTGTTGTTGGAAATGCAGCACATGTAGAAGATGGGGCAGCCGGTGTAGCAGTGGCAGTTGTACTAGCTGATGCAGCTGGCACTGTACATGAGACTGATGCTCTATCAATGAACCTGCTCCAACAGATGCATAATTGGGTGCTCATAATCCATCCTCGGTGCTCACTGTCACAGTCGATGTCGAAGTGGATGGATGCACACACCCCTCCCTCAATTGGTGTAATGGTAGAAGCTGGTGGAGATGAAGATGTGCAAGAGACAAGACGAATATGACACGCTAGGCGACAACGACATCGTCGAATGGAAGGCTGAATTGGAGGGGGCATGAGACCAATGAAGCGTAGGATGGAGAGAATAGGTGCAGACTAAGACGAAAGGTCCTGTAAAGCTGGAGAAGGTCTCTCACAAGACGATGAGGACAATGATCACAAAGAATCAACCTGATGTGAGAAGAGGTAGTCACTGATCTGTTGCATTGTCTGTCATTGACTCTAGAGCTTGATGTACAGGATCGCCAGAGCGCTGATCTAGGGAACGGANTGGTGTAATGGTAGAAGCTGGTGGAGATGAAGATGTGCAAGAGACAAGACGAATATGACACGCTAGGCGACAACGACATCGTCGAATGGAAGGCTGAATTGGAGGGGGCATGAGACCAATGAAGCGTAGGATGGAGAGAATAGGTGCAGACTAAGACGAAAGGTCCTGTAAAGCTGGAGAAGGTCTCTCACAAGACGATGAGGACAATGATCACAAAGAATCAACCTGATGTGAGAAGAGGTAGTCACTGATCTGTTGCATTGTCTGTCATTGACTCTAGAGCTTGATGTACAGGATCGCCAGAGCGCTGATCTAGGGAACGGACAAACGAGGTTGGTCCATCGGTTGTGGAGTGTGAGGGAAATCATGAGGCTGGAGCCAGGGTGCATGCCACTCACTAGGGCGAAGGTGATATTGGCGCCAACCGTGACGTCCATCGCCACGGAAGTGGCAGGAAAATCCACCAAGGGGTGGATCTTGCCGTGGAAGCAGATGACCGATTGCCCAAGGTTCATGGTGGTGAGGATGGAGAATGTTGTGTCCCGACAGTGTAGTTACTGACCACGGGAGTGGCTAGAGAGCGGCATAAAACAAACGGTGGTGCTGACGGCCACACATCAATCCCTAAAGGCGGATGATGATGAGGATGAGCGTGAAGAACGTTGTCTCTTAGTGGTGACGAGAAGGGCCATTGAGAAGGCTGACCAGAGGGTGGTGGCGGTCTGGACACCAGGCCACAGGGCTGATGACACGGAGAGGCGTGTAAAGCACCGGCTCTGGCCAGAGTAGAAGCTGACCATAGATGGAACTGACCAGGGTACCCATGAAGGGGTGATGCCAGAGGCTGAGTCAGAGTGCCTATAGGCTGGTGACATGGCAGGGCGAAAGGAACGCTCTCTTCTAGCAGTGACAAAACCGACCACAGGAGTGACTGGCCAGCACCACTGGAGTGAGCCTGGGAGAGACTGCCTCCCGGCGGTGCAGAAAACGACCACGGGAGCACATGGCCGGCAAGACCACATGGGGGTGGTCTCGGTTGTGGCTTTAGCGTGTCTGAGGGTCACAGATGAAGAGGGAGAGAGTGCAGAACACTATCAATAGGCGATGAAAATTTTGCTTGTGTGAGGTAGGAGCTAGGAGGTGGCCTCGGCAATGGCAGCATCGTGCCTAGAGGGACGGTGAGAGGTGATGGAAGTGAGAGGTGTTGTCACTCTCCCTAGGCGATGCAAAGATTAGGGGAAAGAGCCCCAAATTGGTCGAGCTAGACAAGAGAAATGTTGTAACACACGACAGGCGTGCTGGAGCTAAAAGACGATGATAAGAAATTTAAAAAAAAAAAAAAGAAATAGAGGGAAGAAACATCTCCTTTTTGTGTTTTTTAGAGCGAGAAAAAATTAAGATTCTTCATTCTACAGAAAGGGTACAGAAATTGCTCCCTATGTGCTTGCATGTACATGATATTTTCTCGACTGCCCCATCTTTTCTCGGGTTCCCCGGATACACCGGATTAGTCGACATTTTGTTTTTAACTCCAACATTCCCAGTTCGAACCTGGACAGTGAGTTTCTGCAAAGAGCACCACCACGCACTCTCATCATATACTGACGTGTGTGGCTTTGCGCTCCTCGTGGAACGCGTCATGCAAAGTCCATTGGCAGCCTCAACTTCGAGGTTGCCAACGACACACCGGAGAAGCGTCGGCAGTGTTTGCGACACTAACATCATCAGATACTGCATTCGCGGGGGGGACTGCGATTTCGTGTGTGTG
>SZWC01004243.1:0-15788 GCA_023375785.1 Penium margaritaceum
CAGTAGTAGTGCATGTTAGAATGAAGATGTACACTAGTTTTGTATTTGGTGTCTCGTTCAATACACTATACAATACACTCTTCCAATAGATTAGTCTGGGGAAGGGGGGTGGGGGGACCAGATGTACTAAGAATAGAGAATAGTCCCCAGCTACACAACATGTTGGAATGATGGTGTACAGAAGTTTCCGAGTTGATGACTCGTTGAATACACTGTACAATATACTCTCCCATTACATTAGTCCTTATGGGAAGGGGAAGTGGAGGGTGGGAAGGGGGGGGTGGGGAATGTGCATATGCATTTCCTGGAAGGTTTGTTCTTGTTTTGGGTAAGCAGTAAGTGCGGGATGCGTACACTGTTATGATATTGCTTTAGTGTAGGTGTGGTGGGAGGAATGTACGTGCAATGTGCGTTGTTCTGTTTGGACCAGTGTGCACGAAATAGAGGGTCCGTACATCGTCATTTGCACATGCCAAGTAGTTTGGGTGAAGGTTCTAAGAAGGTAACATGTGTCCGGAAGGATGTGAAAGTAGTCAGGAAGCTACTTATGCATTTCCTGGAAGGTTTGTTCACATTTTGGAAACAGAGGAAGTGCATGGTGTGTCCACAGGTGCAGTAGTGTATTAGGGTATGCATCTTGGTGCGAATGTACATGGAAGGTGTATTTTTGTCTTCTGTCTAGTGTACACAGCGTAAAGAGTGCATACAATGAAGTTTGCATCTGCCAAGTATGTTATGTGAAGCTTCCAAGAAGGTAAGATGTGTTCGAGGAAATATCAAGTGAGTCAAGAAGGTACTCGTCTTCTTCTTGGAAACTTTCTTGAGGTTTTGGGTGTGCGGTAGGAGCGTGATGTGTACACATTTGTACCAGTGTATTCGTGTGACTATGGCGGTGTGAATGTACATGGAAGGTGCTTTGTTGTGTTCGGAGCAATGCACGCTAATGGAAGAATGTGTACTTTCACGACGATTGACCATAAATGGGTTGGTTGGAAACAAGTGCAGCACGTCATCAAGGACATGCAGCACGTACCTGGCTTGGTTGCCCCTTTTAGTGTCAGCCGTTTAACAAACAAAGGATATGATGTGCTCTTTAGGAGAAAGAGGGCAATCGTGCGGAAGGACGGTGGGAACGAGCCTGTGCTGGAGGCTAAGCACAAGGGTGATCTCTACATCGTGGATACCAAGGTCGACCCCCCGGCGACAGATTTAGCAGACCTGCAGGAACACACCGTCAACCTGGCCAAAGGATGACAAACTGAATTTGAGCTCTGGTACCAATGACTGAAGCATTCCTCACCCGCAGTCGTGAAGGAGATGGCGAAGCGTGAGCTGGTCTGCGTCCTAGTCATCAATGTTGCAGAAGAGGCGACGGATGGAGCAAAGCACAAAAATTACGAGCCTTGCCTTTTGGGGAAGGCGCGGACAAACCGTTCAACGAGGACGTGAATCGCACCTCGGACCTGCTACAGGTCGTGCACAACAACGTATGCGAACCATTCAAGATGGCATCAAAGAGGGGCGCGCGTTACCCTCTCACCTTCATTAATGACTGAAGCAGAAAAATGTGCAGGTGCTTAATGAAGTCGAAAGGCAAGATCCTAGACCAGCTAAAGGAGTATGTTGCCGTGCAGGAGAGACAGACTGATCGGAAGGTCAAAACGCTATGTACCAACAACAGCACAGAGTACGTGGGTTGTAGTGTGTGGATGAAGGAGTAGGGCATAAAATGGAAACAACATATGTTGTATTCACCTCAGTCAAATGGTGTGGCAGAGCGGGTGAACCAGACGCTACTAAACATGGTACAGACCATGTTGGTGGATGCAAGTTTTCTGTAAAGCTTTTGCACGGAAGCTGCGTGTACAGAAAGCTTCACCATCAACCTCACCCCTAGAGCCGTGCTAAAGGAGAAGAGCGGCTTGAAGACGCCGCATGAAGTCTGGACCGGGCACAAGCCAAGCGTGGTATACCTGAAAGTATTTGGGTGTAGGGCGTACACGATGGTGTAGGCTGCGCAACGATGCGACAACAAGCTGGAGCCTTAAGCAAAGTTGTCTCTCTTCCTTGGCTTTGGGAGGGCGCATAAGGTGTATAAGCTCTACGACATGCGCAAGGAGGAGGTAATCTGCAGCTGAGATGTCGAGTTCGATGAGTAGCAGAGCTATATCATCAGCAACGATATGGGCATGGTGGACTCTCCAGATACGATGGAGTGATTTGAGCTATTTGACTTTGAAAAGGAGCCAGCAAATACCGACATTGAGGATGCGACATCTGAGCACAACGGTGCACGAGCAGTGGCAGCCGAGGCGGAGGACTTTGATGAAGATCAAGCTTAAGAGGAGATCCACCAAAAGGATCCGGGGGATGAGGCACCAAGGGTGCCAAGGCGTGCACTACTGACAGAGTGTGCATCGGGCGTTGTTGGAAAATCTACTTAATGCACCGTCCGTCCGGGTGATACTACGCAGAAAAGGGATAGATCCTCGGAGAGTTGTCTGGTTGATGACTCACCAGATTATGCGGAGTCAGAAGGATTGCAGCAGAGTGATGATGTGCCACCAGAACTACTGCACCGTAGTGGGAGGCAGAAAAATTTGGGGAAGCGCTTTGACACGAGCACTTGTAGATAGATTGGCAAGATGCGGTGCATGCTAACTACATCAATGTAGTTGACTACTTTGCAAGAGGCACATGCGCGGCCCGACGGGGATCAATGGGACACAGCCATCAAATTGGAGCTAGCGTCCATCACGGTACGTGAAAGCTCGTTGATAGGCCGAAAGATGCCAGCGTCATCAGCTCAAAGTGTGTCATTAAGACCAAGTTCACAAAGGAAGGTGTGGCTGACAAATTTAAGGCGCGGCTGGTGGCAAAGGGAAACACACAGCGTAAGGGCAAGCACTACGATGAGAAGTTCACTCTGATTTCCAAGTTCACAAGCATCTGGAAGATCCTTGTGGTGGCGGCCACAAAGGACATGGAGCTCCGCCAAATGGACGTAAACATTGCCTTCATCGACGGCATCATAGTGAAAGAAATTTGCATAAAGGTGCCAAAGGGGGTGTAGGCGCCGAAGGGCAAGGTGTGCAAGCTGTGAAAGTCCTTGTATGGGCTAAAACAATCGCCTATGCACTGGTACCAATAGATGGACAGCTTTATAGCAGAACTCGACTTCAAGGACTGTGATTCAAGTCACACCGTGTACGTATAGCATGATGAATAGCTCCATCAAATCATGGCACTCTATGTGGACAACCTGATTTTGTGCTCAAGGGACTGGCCTAGCCTACAACAGCTGAAACAGCAGGTGATTATCATATTCTATGTTTCCAACATGGGGAAGCTAGAGTACTACCTTGAAGTGAGCATCACACAGAACCGAAAGACGAGCATGCTGAGGTGCTGAAGCGGTACCACATGAAGGACTGCAAACCAGTTGGCAGTCTGGTCTCCATGACCTATGAACTGAGTGTAAAAATGGCGCCGCAAGCAAAAGAAGAGTGCGAGGATATGGCAGGGGTGTCCTACCAATCAACAATGGGCAGGCGCATGTATGCCATAGTTACAACTCGACCGCACGTGGCCTACGCAGTGGGTCAAGTGAGCAGGTTCGTGGCTGATCCAACCCTGTTTCATTGGTAGTCAATCAACCGCATCCTAAGCAACTTGTAGACGACGCGACACGCGCGATTGAGGTTTGACATCAAGGGGCGGACGGACCACTAGCACCTGGTCTATTACACTGTTGCAAATTACTTTGGTGATGTGAATAAGCAGAAATCCACATCCGGCCACATGTTCTTCCTCAAAAGGGTAGCGGTCTCTGAGTGGAGTAGGAAGCAAGACTATGTGGACACCTCAACAGTAAAAGCAGAGTACATTGTGTTGGCCGAGGCGGCCAAGGAGGCGGTGTGGCTCTGCAGGTTGTTGGGGGAGCTGGGCATGCCACAGCGAGAGCCTCGGTGGTGTAAGAGGACAACATTGGCTCCATCTCACTGACCAAAAACCCGACAAGCACAGGAGGACAAAGCACACGGACGTGTGTTATCACTACGCACGGTACATGATTTGAAAGGGGCAGGTGGTGCTGCAACATTGCAGCATGGACAACATGTTTGCATATTGCTTGACCAAAGCATAAACCCTCAAACGGCACGCAATGAGCGTGGCCGGGCTTGGGTTGACCAATATTATAGGCTGGAGAGCATAGTGGAAGATGAGTGAGAGCAAGGAGGGGTAGCGGACATGGCAGGTGCAAAGGGGAGAATGCTGAAGATCAGCCCCTCTGCATGCGGCACCGGGAGGCACCGGCAAGCCACCACGGAGAGGACACTCCTCATGGTTAGATCTAGCGGCTTGAGGATTACTTAGACCCTCAAATGGAGGAACCCCCTGAAAGTTGAAGAGTTGCTGGAATCTGGTGGATGTTGTTTCACCGGAATCGGACAAGTAACGAGGGAGGTATGGGCTTCCAAAGTTGGGGTGTGCACGACGGCTCTGGTAGTCGGTCGCGGTTCAACTGTTGGTGAATAATTGACCGGACCAAGTAAAATATTTCCATGTAGGGAATTTGCTCCGGAAGGGCTGCCAAGGCGTCTGATGCATGATCCGCCGGATGCCATTAATGCAGCCATGGGTATCGCATTGTAGCCATGCACCATGCGAGGTACATTCTGACTTGGGAAACCGGCACTATTTGCAACAAGATAGGCTGTCAAATCATGAAAGAATCTGCGCAAAGAGAGGGACGCATTCCAGGCAAAGCAATCCGCCAACTGGTGACTTTCCGGGAGCCTTCAATCACATCAGTTGGGTGACGCAATCAGCAATATGGTATGCAGCGCATAGCTACGAGCCGTAGTCCTTGCAATATGAAATTTCATACCCCCCTCAAAATGACTTCAAAACCTTATCAAAGCAAATGAATTGCATTCCATATTTTGAGTATGTTGGTCGACGATGCACTAGCAATTTGTCTCATCGTCGAAGTTGAAATCCATCTCAAATCTGTTATAAACATGAAATACATGTCAGACATGCCCATGAATGACACTAACTGAGGGCATAACGGTCATTTTGTTCTCAACCATGGACACCACTGTAATTTCTTTTTCGACTATGGACACCGCTAACATATCGTTTTCGACCATGGACATCGTCTTCTTTTTGTTTATCACTATGAACACCGCTGATTTATCAATCGAATCGATGGGTACGTGACATGACCGTCCTGCAATACTTTCACTTTCAATATTTTGTTTACACCTTGACGAGCCTGCGGTGTGGGCTCATCGACCTATCGTAGTTTTTAGTGCTTCATTGTCTATCATTGAGCACGGAGGTTTAGCTCAGTGCTGAACGATGATAATCACTGAAAAAAGGTGCATCTGTCAACATTGACCAATGCACTGTAACACACAGCTTGGGCTATGGCCATGAAGGAATCGTTCAATCAACTCAACACAATACGAAGGTAGTCGATAGGGCTTCTTTTTGTTCGTGTAGATGCACCAGTGATGTTGCTTTATGAAAATGAGAGGTGTCGCTCGTGATGTCTCTCACTTATCCGGTGGACATATTCTCTTAGAAACGCATTTCCTTAACACACGTTGAATGACGGATCGAATGGCTACCGATCCTCCCTTTGGTTTCTTTTCTCCACTGTTTGTGAGTGAATACAATGGGAAAGATAAAGGCCTTGCCCCCGGCATGCGATGTCTCATGCGTTCGGCAAAACAAAGAGCATTTGAATATCTACCAAACCTCATCGGGATCTGCTGGGCGCCACTCTTCATTGTACCCCCCTCCGTTTTGCACAGCGTGCAGTGGTCGCGCGTATCAAAATAAATGTACGTGGCCAAGAACACGGTGCAGCGCATGCCAAGAGAATGGATGCAAGGCCTATGAGGTCATCCCTGAATGTCATTGTCTAGCTCAAGCTAGGTCGTTTCTGTGATGCCAATCAAACAAACAAGAAAAACTAGATCTGTTACATCACACTATCCTATGAACTACGAGTAAGCATGTTTAATAAGAGACAACTTTTTCAAAAACTGATATCCGTAAGACTTTTTTACATCATATATCTGGGGATGTCACCAAGAAAAATTTTTACAACACACCCATGTGTTCGTGGAGAAATTCATTGTTTTTCAGGCAAATCATGTTCAATATTCCGATGACAAAATATCTTATGTTCACTGGTATGTTGGGAACAAAAACACGGCAACCGCGTGATTCAACTGCGGCGGACCGGCAAGAAGGGTTGCGCCATGCAAGCTGGCATGCCTCATCAGCTTGCGAGGTTCCTAACCGTCCGCTTCCAACATCGAAAAGCTGAAGGTGGAGATGTGAATCGCATCATTTGGCTAGCCTTCACCGGTGGAGGCAAGATGGTTGGCGAAATCAAGTTTCGCTAGTGACAGATCAAACTGGGCAGGGAAAACACAACAAAATTTCAAAGACCCTAATTGTGGGTGAAGTTAAGTACCACAAAAAGGGATCTAGAAATTTTGGCGAATGTATGCAATACTACGGTACTAGGTCCCACACAACCAAAGCACGGTATGCACAGAGCATATCGCCGTCATGCTTTGTGTAGAACGGACTGTGGCAGTACTGATCCACCATGCTCCACAACGGCTGCCTGCAGGAACGGGCATGACAATGCAAAGTCGTCACGCAATAGACCAAACATTGGTCGGAAAATTCAAAAGAAAACCCCCAGCAATGATCACCGGCAAAAGGTGGGCACATACTTCAATATTGAGTAAAAGTATTAGAACATTACACACATTGATTTCTCTTTGCCATCACATATTGCAAAGAAAAAGGAAACAAAAACGGTGAAGAATCGATAGAATCCTGAAAAATGATGAATGCAATACCCATATTTTTATAAACATGTGCAAAACACTGGGATTTTGTTAATGATTTGTCAAAAATGGGTACCATAGTCACGCTTAGTTTGTATTCGCGTTTTGAGGACATGGTGGTAAGTTATTGAAAGGAGTGGGTAATCCATAATGTATGTGAGGAAAGTGGATAAGCGGGTAGGGCCACTCCCTAAGCGTGGGTACAGGTGATTTATCCTGTTCTTCTTAATGATTCTCAAAGGGAAGACATTGCATAGTGAACCATAATTCTTTTCCAAGATTGTGCGCACTTTTCACATGAAGAAAAAACCTATTCCATTGAAGCTATCAAAATGAGAGTGTTTGGACCCACAAAGCTACAAAATTGTACAAAGTATGTATTGTTAGAAGGGAAAAGTGCTTGGTGTTTTGATCATGAATGGTCCCGAATGAACTCTTCTCTCTTGGCGATGCTCTTTTCTCGCACGGGTGTTTGTGTGTTGGGTCGCTATGCAACATAGATACCCCGTTCAACTACCTTCTATCTAATAATATGATGGTATGATTACATTGAACCGTATCTGTTATGGCTCCCACGTCTTTTTATGCCCCGTCTTCTTTTTGACATTAGCCTATTTGTTGAGAGAGATTTTTTATCTTTTTGTTTTCAATGTGTTTTGCCCGATCTTGACCATGCCAAATGAGAGTGTCAAGTTTGGGAAACAAACAAAAAACAGAAGAACATAACGTTGAGCCCATAACTTGACCTAAGAGAGCACAAATAAACTAAGAACTGGGAATGAGATTAGGTACACTTGCCGCATACCCACTTTCTTTGCAACTAAAGGACGTCGTACCTAGTTTTTGCACAAAGATAATGGTAGGTCCACTTTGGCAGAAAAAAACGTATAACGTCTAGGAAATGTACATAACACTTTTGAGGGCCACTGTTTAAAACAAAAACTTCGGGCGTCCACCATGCTAAAAATCATATGGGGGATGATGTAATAAACCGCACACCCACTTTCCATACAAGCCAGCAGAAGACAACAGCATTGAAACAAAACCCCAGGGTAGCCTCGCTCACCAAGGATAGCTTGGTAATCGACAATGCCAGTCCACCACACATTTTCGAGATTCCACCCTGACTCGGCGTCTTTGTCATTGCGGACTAGCATTGGTCCCGTGCATACGCGACACTCCCAAGCGTCCAATGGTCGCTGGGCGCTCACGCGCCTTTTGTGAGCACCGTCCATCCTATGCAAGGTTTATCATGAAGCAAACTTCACTGCGTAAACCGTCGAAATCAACGTTGAACTGAAAAGTGGTACGTCAAAGAAGGGACGGACTTCAATTCTACAATTCGCGTCCGGACGTCAGGCCGTCATGTCCACATCGCCGTGCGTCCTGTCCCTCGTCCTTAATACAAAGTTCATTGTATGGTTAACCATCGCAAACCAATGACATGTCATCCGATGGGCGCATGAGCTGCAAAAAAGGTCAAGGGTGGAGTACTGGATATTATGTGGACCCCTTTGTTGCCCACCGAGCATTGGTCGCAATCAAGGAAGCATGGCACCGCAGAGAGGCACGTACGAGGAGCGTCCATGGCTGCCATCCGCCAGAGTCCACATGGCCCATGACACCTGAAGCCATGTCACAGACCCTTGACTGGGCATTGCCCAGTGTGAGAACATTGAATAGCCCAGACGTGTGGGAGCCATGGATCTCATCTGAGCCTAACTGTCCATGCGAATACAACCGCTCCTAGAGCACGTACAAATACGGAGCTGGCAATCGCCAATAGCCATCTCCATTCAAACTGTTGTACACCGTACAAGACATGGGTCGAGCGGTCTATGGACATGATGCCTCCAAGCCCAGTGACGTCAGGGACGTGCATACGTGTTTTTACACTGAGCGTACGTACACAGAGGCAACTGTTTTGAGGATCTACCGATGGCATGAAGATGGCGCATGGGGCAGCAAACCTACTAGAACCAGCATGCCACATCTCACTCGCAAGCAACTGAAGGAGGCATGGGCTATGATCAAGGCTCGTTGGGACACGCTTGTGGCAACGGAAGTCCAACCTGGTTGGGTGAACGACCCATGCAAACTAGAGAGCATGTACTGGATTTTGGGTGTTCGCATGCCAGCTCTGCGACCCTCCAACACACATTTGGGCAGTGGATGCCTTCGGCTTGAAACCATCGGTGGTTGCCTTGGTTATGCTTTCATCACTTCCTCGTCAACGTACCCAATGCTGCCTTCTTCGCATGTGCCATAGAGAATGTATTCAGTGTTTAGCACTGCCATGAATTGTCTACTATGTATGCTTTTTCATTGATAGCTGACATATACTGGACATGTGGTACATATTTGAATGGTTTGTTGAAGTATGTGGCCACGTATTACGTCTCCTTGGAGCAGGGAGTGGTCATGCTGAATATGTATGAACGAGAACATTGTTTGTGTATCCACTATAATTCTAGGGTTTAGGTATGCATTGCACAGATAGTGGTCATAGCGTACATGTATGTACACTTTCGTACACTATGTGACTACTTTGTATGAGTATTGGTGCCCTCTGCTTAGTCTCATGGACGTCCTCTCTCTGGTAGGTAGCCACCTCTACACTCTCCATGACTGTGTAACTATTACTCACAAAGAGTAATAATACCCTCTTCAACAGTACCTGCTTCAAAGTTCAGTGGAGAGTGTAGTGCAACGGACAGACTGATGCATAAAGCTTAACATTGGAGTGTCCATCTTAACAACACCTACTTCAGAGTATGGTCGATTGTAAACATTCTGATAGTGGTTAAACTACAAAGAAATGAATGTACAGAATGTACTATTAATCACCAAGGTTGCTTTGCTTGTAATTAGTGACCAGGTGCAGCAGACACAAGAGATAGTGGAGTCAGATGACATTGAGAACAACTTCAATAACATCAAGCCTAGTAGAACAGATGCGCCAAGTCACATGTACTGATCCACAACTGAACGTACACGGGTAAGCTGTGCACAAAACAGATGACTTCACAAGTAGGCCACTCTACACCTTCACTGAACTCTAGGCATGCATCATAGAAGACTTTCCCGAAGGGGGACGCACACACACTTCTACATGGGCTGGCCATTTGATATCTGGCCTCCTCCACCTCTCTCTTCTCTAGGTTCAGACTAGACATCTTGGAACACATCACTTCTGCATCCTTCACCGCACATCCCGTGCCGTGGGCCACACGTGATCTGACCCTGTGCCGGTGCACTTTGAGCCTTGATTGCCGCTTGACCACCGTCTTCAGCAGGACATGGATGTGCCTCACCTGCACAGAACACCAAAAGTACCGATAACAAAGTTAAGGATCACGAAAAACGATGGCATGCACCATGGACCAAGAATGCATGTCACACAATGTAGCATTACCCATGTTCAAACAGAATGGTCTCTGCGCTCCGTTTGCGTTGTATCGGTTCATCGTCCCCGGAAGCGTCGGACTGGGAGGAGCCATCCGTTGACTCCCACTCTTCTTTCTTGGTTTTCTCATAGTGTGAGGTGCTGTCTTCCTCTGACACGTCTAATGAGGAGGGATCAGTGTTTGCAGGACTCCCATGGTTGACAACCTGGGATGAGAATGCGGGGTCTGCTTCTTCAGCTGCCCCTTCACTTTCAACTGCATCATCTCCTGCTATGCCTCCTACTACTGCTACCGCACCACACACCTCACCACTTTGTGCACCAGATGCCACGGCAGCCTCATCTAATGCATCACCGCCAACCCCGTTGTCACCCGTGGTGGCTGTTGCTGCTGCTACTGCGGCTGTTGCTCCTGGTTCCAAGTGCACGAGCAGGAGTGGCTTCGACATCTTGAAGAGTCTTGTCTGGTAGGAGCGACAACGTCTCCTTGTCAGACGACCCTGCACAAGGAACATTAACAAATAGATTTCAGCCCCATGTATAGAAAATAGGCACAACACATACTGGTGTGAGTTGGGAAGCGGCCAGCGCACTTTGACATAGCATGAGGTCCAACCCTGTCGGCAACGACGCCATGTCTACATACAAAGTGGGTTCAACCCACCCGCATGGTAACCACAAAATGGACGGACACGTTGACTACCTCCTAGTCGCATCGTGCGGTCTTCAACACGGTCTAGGGGACGCGGAGTCATGCGCTTGACAAAATTGATGTGAAAGTTCCACTCGTGTTCCTCCCACTCAGTCCAAAGGAGGGAGGACTCCGGGTGGTAGCAAGAGACAAGGACGTCGGGAGGATCGTCGTCGTCGTCATCCGGGTAGTCACCAGCGGTGGCGTAAAAAGTGGCGGAGACCCGTTGCGACGAAGCGGCGGCATTGCAAGAACATGCCAAGTAGACATCAACAATGGCTGAACGGTCACAACCCCTGCGAACGAAGAGAGAGAACGTCCACACCACATGGCAGTTGATCGACTTACCATGACGAGAATTGTCGCAGACCATGCATGCAATGTGGATAAATACTCAGTGCTGCCAAAAGTTATTAATGCTATCATGCACCTGAGTCATAACCACCAACGAGGGGTGACATGTCAGGATCCAACAAACGACGGTGGCAGCATGTCCTCTGTCGTTGAGAAATCCGGTAGTTGGCGTTGTTGGCATGTGGACGACAATATTCAATGTCCAGCTGGCAACATATCGCGTCATCGAGATATGCTAGTTTAGAGTTCGTTCTCATGTTGTCAAGGATGAAGGCAACGTCACAACACGCAACATCATGGAACATTCGGCGTTGTTGATGCAATATCGGCAAGGAGACAATGTGACATCTGGGTTTGCATGTGACACACGTAATGCTTTTGGCGATCGTTCCAAAGTTTGAGCCCCCTGACAAAAGCGTCATAGAAAGCAGGGAACAAGGGTTCGTTTTTAAAAATGTTTGTTCTGTCGGAACCTGTGCTTTGGTTGAAGTCACTGGAAAGAAAGTTGAGTCTGGTACTCTTTCGTGAGTTGTTGAAATGGTGACTAAATTTGTTGAAAAATATGAATTAATTCGTTGGATACCCACAGTTGACGAACTAATTTGTATGAAACCGGGGAGGCGTGGATTTGTTTGCAATAGTGGGTGTAGCATGCATGATCTGAGGCACTTCGAGAAATGTGGGTACATCACACATTCCTTGTGTAAAGTGAGTACCGTGTCCTAAATGTACGAGAAATGGCCGGAGGAAAATTTGGAGGCCCAAACTGTGGCTACATCGGAATTGGGCCAAATGAGATTTTGCAAGGCATCTTCTAAAAGTATGTACGTATTTCATATGAAAACACTTATGTTCTACATTAGAGCGTTTAATTACATCTACCAACCACTGTAGTAACCCCACTGATAAATAACCCAGTTACAACATAGTTTAACCTTTAGAAACAAAGAGAGCACAAGATGATGTGGCAGTCACAATAGATACAATTGTAACATAAGCATACAAAGAAAACAACTTAGCCTCAAAACAATTGCTACGCTCTTGTGATGACAGAATGTGGTGATACTCGTGTGGTAGACAAACATTGTCAGCACATCCAGTATCATTCGTGACCATATGTATCCAAAACATTAAGAGCTATGCCCTTGAGTGTGTGGACTCATTAAGTTTGGAGTTTGGCTCTTTAAGATCCAAACTCCATATGGTTGAGGCCTATTCACATACATGTTCAATGGTAATGTCACCTACATGTCCAATGGCATAGCCTTTTGCTCTAGCTCTCACACAACTCTCCGGTGAGACATGTTAGGAGACACATTAGAGGGTCCATCGCTTTGCGTTCTTCCTTTCCACGCCGTAGCTTATGAAGAAGTTGCAAAGCGGTAGTGGATGCAAAGTCTCACACAAGAATGGGTCATGACGGTGAGGCCAGTCAGTCTATTGTGAGGATAGCCTCCTCTACCGCAATGATAGTAATCTTTGCTTCGACAGTTGTCCCTGGGTCGTTGAAATGAAGGGTCAAGCAGAGCCCCACATTGTTTTACTTTCTACATGATGTTGTAGTTGAAGAAGGCCACAGAAACACGGTCAAGAACAAACCTGAGTTCATCTGCTCCAAAACTTCATTGATTCCAAAAGAACGCTCCGTTTCTATCATCATTTTTTGTTGGAATCGTGGGATGTTCTTCTCCTTTTTTGAAGAGTTTAGAGGTTGTATTGTGGAATCCGGTCATGACATCTTAGGATAATGCACATACATATTCTGTACTAAAATTCAGAGTTGTGCAAGCTAAAAAACTCAATTAGCCCATATGCTCTTTAAAGAATTCCAAGATGCATGTGAGGGTTAATCCAAGATTTGCTGGCCCCTTATTGCAAATTCTGCCTGGTGTGCTCCCATTCTAATTGCGCCATCAAGTGGTATTGTTTCATGAATTACATGAGGTGGAGGGGGGGTCCACAATGCCTTACACGAGGGTAAGGACACGATGCATCACGGTGTCATGCCACATCGAGACCTGAACGACATCTCACTGTCAGCCGTCAAATTGGGACATGCAAACTGACGATTGATGAGGTACAAAATTCCAATGCTCGAAGTTTGTGATGCAATGTTTGAGCGTTCAAAAGAACATGGATCACCCGGGCTTCAGACAATGGGCAAGAGTTGATAGAGCAAACTTATCCAATCCGATGACCTGACCGGTCGCCACCATATATGGCGATGTTTTGGATATCGGGGCATTGCAATTTTTTGCTTGGAAATGGTACCTAACAGAAATGTGACTGTTGGTAGTGACCACAGGATTGCCTTGTTGGTAAATCACGCAAGCGCCAAGCCCCGACCTGACATGAAAGTCTCACCTTGTAGGTGTTCCTAATGGCGAGCTTTCAAGGGGCACAATTTTCTACAACAAACAAAGAACTAAATTGAATCTTTACGATCAGTATCAGTTTGAACACGTCAACAAACCATACAAAAAAATTGCAAAATTTATAAAATATGGACAGCCAGAATCGCCCGGCCGTCAAAATGACCACCCAGCCGTTCAAGCCGGCTTACAACATTGAACAACATCATCAGGCTGGAGCTTTGGGTGGGTCAAGAAGTAGATGGGTTCAAAGTTTGATCCACTTCCAAGAGCATGCCACTTTGCATGAGTATAGAGGAGGAAAAGGAATTATTTTGCTTGTTAATCCAGGTTGATACCCATATCATCAGCCCTAGACAGGCATGGGCAACCACCCGGGTACTTAAAAAGATCCATTTTGGGTGAAAGTAGAAAGAATTACATCTGGCTCTAGAAAGTGAAATACAGTGAGGGATAGTTTAAATTCATGATTCTAGTGGTTTCTTCTCCATTACCTTTTGACTTGTTTTGAATTGATTGCTTTCATCCCCTCGTTGGTTGAGAGAGTGATATGCTACTCTATGTTGTGTGTTCTTTGAAAGTGAATAGGAAAAACTAATTGTTTTAGAAGAAGCATGCAAGGATTGAGAGTGCGAGATTTGACATTTATGACCAATCACCCTCCAATTATACACTCGTTTTCTAGTGTAAACTATATACCGTACAGAAAGGTAGCTTCCAGGAAGTACCCGTACCTCGCATACACCGGATGGCAACTTCCAAGACATACACCTATTCCACATACGTAGGAAGGCACCTTCCAATAAACCACATTACTTGACCAGTATCCCCATGCACTCACCACATACAACTCCCCCTCCCCCCCCCCCCTTAACCCCCCCTCCCCCCCACATGCACTTGAATATCTGAATCACAGCATACGACACTAGTGTACATTTAGCACCCATCTCCTCATACAATCCCCCCATGCACTCACTACATAGAACCCCCCTCCCCTTCAATTCCCTTCCTCCCTCCCACAATCACTTGTATATCTAAATCACGACATTATACACTAGTGAACATTTAGCACCCATCTCTAGATTCATTCCCCCCATACACTCAACACATACACCCCCTCCCACATTGACTTACACATGTGAATCATAGCACTATACACTAGTGTACATTTAGCACCCATCACCCCATACACTCCCTCTATACACTCACCCATTAGAACCCTCCCCCCAAGCCCCCCACATTCACGTGCACATGCGAATCACAACATTATACACTAGTGTACATTTAGCACCCATTTCCACATACACTCTCTTCATACACTCACCACATACACCCCCCCTCCCCCCACATTCACCTTCACATATGAATCACAACATTATACATTATTGTACATTTAGCACCCATCATCCCATACACTCCCCTCATACACTCATCATAAAGACCCCCCCCCTCCCGCTTCCCACAATCACTTGTACATGTGAGTCACAGCATTATACACTAGTTTACATTAGCACACCTTTCCCCATACACTCCCTACATACACCAGTGTATAATGTTGTGATTCACATGTGAAAGTGAATGGGGGGAGGGGGGGGGGGCGGTCTATATGGTGAGTGTATGAGGGGAGTGTGTGGGGTGATGAGTGCTAAATGTACACTAGTGTTTAACATTGTGATTCATATGTGCAAGTGAATGTGGTGGAACGGGGGTTGTATGTGATGAGTGTATGAAGGGATTGTATGCGGAGATGGGTGCTAAATGTATACTAGTGTATAATGTTATGACTCATATGTGCAAGGGAATATGGGAGGGGGGAGGAAGGGAAAGAGGGGGGGTTGTATGTGGTGAGTGTGTAAGAGCTTCCAAGACATACCACATACTCCATGTACCTTAAAAGGAACCTTATAAGAAATCACACAACTTAACTAGCACCCCCCATACACTCACCACATACAACCTCCCCCCCCCCCCCAAATTCACTTGCACATATGAATCACATAATTATACACTAGTGTACATCTAGCACCCATCTCCACATACACTCCTCCCATACACTCACCACATACACCCCCCTCCCCCCACAT